>SNQJ01S0069744.1:18365-29495 GCA_010110895.2 Picea sitchensis | reverse complement strand
CTCAAATTTTTTACCGTTGAACTTCTCTATCTCGATTCTAGATGAGCTCGCCATTCCTCTTTCTATACTCAAATCTCCACTGCAAAAGCTCCCACTAAACCCAGGTTTATCACAGACCCAAGATAAACTTGATCTATCAAGACCGAGACAAACCCTCAACTACAAAGGCATCCCTCTAAATCCAAAAATGAGCTCTGATACCACATGTAAGTTTTAAACCTACGAAGTAAAGCAATGCATATAGATTCTTAAGCAAGACAAAAATTAATCAATGGCTCATACACAGAGTACACAAAGATTTTATACCGGAAACCCTCAACCGGGAAAACCTTTCTTATATTCATTATATCGAATTTCACCATTCACCATACAATATATACAATGTTTTTAGGTATTTCGTAGATACCCAAACCCTAATCCCTTAATCTGGGATTAATTTACAAAACCGCTAAAAATAGAAAAATCTGCTAAAAATAGCAAAAACCGCCCCAAAAAAAAAATCGGGTTGTTACTCCCAACCCCGTCGGCCCCGGGCTACCGCCCATTGCTGAAACGTTACGCGTAACTAGGGGGGGGCATACCTGCCCCCCCAGGGACCCCCCTAGGAAAGCTCCCGGCGCACACGACACAAACAGAGCACTAGTTCGAGGGATCGTCAAACGTAGTTGTCATATATGACGCACCCACACACACACATGCAAAGAATATAACACATACCCAACATAACTCTTACATTTTGAAGGATTTATAGATGCAATTGTTTTCCTACAGCACTAATAGTCCTAGCTTGAAATATTTCAAGGGACCAACATGAAAAGTTATAACTTTGATTGGATTTTCTGTATATTAGTAGCTTAGCTCTGCTTTTGTTTTTGCACTATTTTCTTTTCTTCTTTACAATAGTTTTATTTCTGCTTTATGTTTCAAAACTTTTCTTGCTGCTTCTTCATTTTTGTCTTTTATTGCTGCTATTTTAAATTTCTGCATTTTTACTTATGTCATGATTTTGTTTCCTATCATCTTTTAGTTAATTTGGTCAAGATAGGATGTTGGATTGATTCTGCCATAGTGACACTCCTGAAAAGCATTGTTAGTCAATAACAATCAAGATTACACAGCTGTTATGATGTCTCCTATGAAGGACCCTTGAAATTCTTATATATTTCCATTGTTGTCTTGTAAAGAATTCGTTATCTCCTGCTTCTTCTAGCCATTTATTTATCCATTTAGATTTTAAGAGAAAGTCTAAATTTGTTTTCCTTAAAGTGAGAGAAGATATTGGTTGAATGATTATGCATACAGTGGTAAAAAAAAAACTCTCATACTTAACATTTTTCATGAATTATTCCCAAATTCTCGATCATCTTTCCATTAAATCCGCTCACTTCCCCCTGTTGCATAATCTTCTTGGTTATATATTCTTGACCGTTGTTCTTGGTATTTGAAACCACGAGTTCTAAGTTCTAAATCTGTTGAAAACAAATTTCCCCCTGGAGTCGCTAGTTCGTTGACGATTAAAGTCACAATGAAAATTTTCCCGCAAAGTGTTGCTAAATCCTATTATTATAATAACTAAACAATAATAGTAGGTGGGACCCCCTTTTAGATTGGATATAAGGTATGGTACTTATTTGATGTTGTGCCAATGTTCAACACAACTTACATGGTGACATAATCTTGATTTATTGGCGATTGAGAAAACATGCTATGTGTTTTCTGCTGCTATAGGATCAAGTTTTATTTTACAATGGCCTATGTTATCCTTGTTATTATTGTTATCTGTTATTGGATCTATTACTAGAAGACCTGCACAATAAACATGTTAGAAATGACATACAAAAGAAATTGAAAAAAATAAATCAAAAATCAATATAAAAGCAAAGGGAAGAAACTAAAACCATGCTATACTATATTACATGCATCGATTTTTAGTGAGTTGTTGTTATCCTAGATATTAAGTTAATAGCTATGCGATTTTGTTTGAGTTATATAGTTGATATGCGTGGTGATTATGTTATGACATAAGTTGATGTGGATCACTCTATTGGTGATGATTCGATACATGGTTTATTGGATTATATAGTTGATATGTAATATGGTCAAGTTGGAAATGGAAGGTATGATGTGGGTGGTGTGTTTGACAAGTAATAGATGCCATTTCCAATGCATCGTTTAAATGAATGGTTGATGAATTAATGGCTGGCTTGTACTAATGAATTAATTGACACCAGGTGGAGGTGACATGCATTTACTGCACGCCACCTTTACTCCTTCTGTTGGTTGCCACCCTAGTCGGGCTATTGTTCAACCTTGTTGTTGTGGTTATGCTCTGATTTCTTAGTAGAGAGGAACCGCTCGACCAACTTGCATTTTAAGGTGTTGGATTATAGGGATGTCTTTTTTTGGCTTTTCATGAGTCTGCTCTGGTTATGAAACAGATACTGGCTCAGGTGTATTGGTTTGTGCTTTCTTTAAGTATTGCAACTATGTAAAATTGTTATTTTGAAATGGAGCGTTGATGGTTTTCTCTGCAATAATGTTGAATTCATAGTGTTATTGGTCATAATGGGTGTTAGTAGCCATAAGGGCTCTCTGTTATCCTTGTTGTTTTAGTTGGAGGGTCTTTGTTTGGTCTTGGGTGGGTCTGTCTCTCTGTTATCACCTTACTCGGTCTTTGGATTTTATGGGGTTTTAATGGTTGGAAGCACTCTCTGTCACTGTGTTCTATTCACTTGGGCATTGGGTTGTGGTCACTATTAATGGTCTCACAGTGGGTTATTTTATTCTTTCTCAGCCCTGTCTTCACCTCAGTGTTGTGGTTGTTTGACTAGAGAGCCATGAGGGTTATACCCTGTGTGTGTTAAGTATCATTACCAGGCCGAATTAGAGCCTCACTCCTCTGTTATAGCATCTCCTATCACATGTTTTCATCACCCTATCCACAAAATAAGTTGTGGTGTTCTATGTGTATACACCATTGGTATCAGAGGTTTTCACCATAGAGAAGAGTCGGCCCTAGTATCCACATGTTGGCCACAGAGAAAACCCTTAACTCTATAGGTCTGAGGGTTGATAGAGAAGACTGACATGACATGTTGGGTTTATTATTGGTTATTGTTGGATAGTTGTGTATTGTCGACATAATTGAGTACAGTCTCACCCAGTTGGTCATGTGACAATCATGTTGGTTTTGGTATCTAGTCACTGCCTATGTTATTATAATGGATAAACCCTGCATTGTTAATTGGACAGTTCAAAATACACAGTCCCTCTCCTTGTGTTTGATAACCCATTATTGTTTTAATCGAGAAAGTCATAGTCTTGCTTCATGTCGATGCGTGGGTACGTGTGGTTTCCACATCATGATATGTTGGTTGTTGATTGTTATGAAAATCCAAGGATAGGCTAAGCATTGAATTAGTTTATTGAAGATTGGGGTTGATACACAGTCACTGTCTTTTTCATTGAAGATTATTGGGATGTTAAACTTGGCATTGGTTACAATTGTTTAAAGATGTACACGTGTAATTCATTTGTATGTGTGGTGTTCCTACACCACGAATAAATGTTGATTGTAACTATGAATTTACTTTTTGGGAGAAATGGTTATGGAAACATCAAATTCACAGCCAATTGTAACTAGATTGTTGGCAGCCAATTCACATTTTTCCATTATCTTATAAGCTGCCTACACCAATGTTTGGCAAACATCAAATTTTTCATCACATTTTTAAATAGACGACATTTTTATTCTTTGCGACATTTGCACATTTACCTTTGTTTTGTTTTCACGGCTGTAAGCGTGAAAACTCAGTCTTTTGAAGTCGCATTTCGATCATTATCTGAACTGTCATTATCTCTTTTGTCGATATGCCTATTGCGCTCACTTTTTTATACAACTGGTGAGATCATTTGATCAGTACTCATGCTTCGATTGATTATGTAATTTGTTTTGATTAAGTAATGCATTGGTACTTGGATTGGCTTTTTATTTGACCTACTTGACCTTTGGTTTCATAAGATATATGGGTATTATGTTTAAGATATTCAGACATATCTTGTTATTATATTCCCTTTGTTAAGGTTTTCATAACTATTGGTTGGTTGATTATATGAATACACATTGGCGCATGGTTAATATTTGATTTTGGTTTTAATTGGAATGATTTATGGCTTAAAACATTGGCACAATGTTGATTGCGCGTTGGTTTATACACTTGCCATTTGATTCATTAGTTGCCCAAGTGATATGACTTTTGAACTATGCTATAATGGGTTGAACTACTATGTAAATCGACGGTTGTACTTTGGAAATTACTATTTTGCATGGCAGAGATAAGCTCCACCACCTTCGCACGATGGCATTTATGCCTATCCCTTATGCTCGTTCACTTCTGTTAGCTCGGGTAGCTCTGCTCCTATGTGTGTTATGATCCAAACCCCCGGCTTACCATGCGCTCGGCTCCATGGCACCAGTCATGTGAATCGAGCCAAACGACAACCAAGCCTTGTTAATGTTTGACAATGCTTGGAAAGATTTGGAGGACAACGGATGGCTCACCTTCATGCAACGATTTGAGGGTTTTAATCTCTGTGTAGAACGATAGTTTGCCATGACTTTTGATGGATGTAGAGCCAAGGTGGGCGATATACAGATTGAGATCGATGAGAATTTTATCAGCTCTGCTACGGGGTTACCTGCCTCGGGACAACGTTGGTTTAAGAATTGTAAGGTCGAGGAGGTGCCATGGACACTGATGTTTCTCTCGCGCAAAGTCACCTCGTGTGACAGAGGTATGCCCTATCTATGCTCAAACCACGATGGCACGACCTATTAATGCTAGTCAAGCAGTTCGTGACCTGTGAAGGTCGATACGGGCTCGTGTTTCTCTACCACCTGCGTTTGTTGATGATTTTTATAGGGTACCCTTTAAACATGCCTTTCTACTTTCAACGCAGCTTATATAAGATGTCAAAAAGATTTAAAAGGCAGAAGGCTGACAGTAGCCTGTTTCATCATGGGATTATTAAGCTTATCGTTGTTTATCATTTGAGTTTTCATGGTGATAGCTGGAGAGCTTTCCTCGCTCGTAATGGTTTTGAGGATTTAGACCCTGTCCCGGTTGACAAGCCTATGGTAATTGAAACCAAGTCCGAGGCGCCTGTACCCTTACATGTCCTACTACCTAAACCCTCGGCCGACCCTAAGGTTGACTTACCAGACATTGGAACTGACAAATCCGAACCTACAAAGAAACCTATGAGAAAAAATCCCAAGGCAAACCCTACTGCTAATGCCAAAGGAAAAAGGAATGCCCATCTCATTTCGAGAATGGCTAGAAACAAGCCTAAACCCTCTGCTGAGCGAGACCCTATTGTCCTTAGTGAGGATTCGGATTTCGACGTGGAACGATTCTTAGCCAGCGAGTACCCTTACTCACAGGGTTTATGCCCCGAACCACCTTACGATTTCGTAACAAATATTCCCCCCTGCCTAAGAAATGACCCTAGCTACCCTGGTATTAAGTTGCCTAATGAAACCCTCGAGCACATGTCCAAACCCTCGCCTGCTCTTTCAAACCCCACCCAGTCTTCTTGCGACCAATGAAATTTATGGTTGGAACGTTATTACATTGATGTTCCCATACTCCAATAAAAAATCCAATCACTGGAAAGTCAAATTGAGGTATTGACCAGCCAACGAGACCAACTCCAAGAAGCTGATAAGAAACAGAAGACAACAAGCTCGATCCTTTTCAAAAACGTTGAATCGGCTACGACAATTATCAACTCCAAATTGACATGATCAAGCCGTCTCGTCGCTGTACAGGTATGGATTTTAATATCGTTTTAGCTGTGTGAGTGGATAGATTGATGTAATGATTTGAATTTTGTTTTCGAATAGCTTTGTTTACATTTTGAAATGGCTCTGTTATAATGTGTGTATCTTGTACATTGTTTCGTTTGCTAAAAATAAAAAGAAATTTCTATTTGGTATATGATTTGATTATTCCCAGTATAGCCATCGATAGATTTTGATTGGATTTGAATGGTTTTCATTTAGATTTGATTGATAGGTTTGCCTGATTGAGTTCACGAAATTATTGGCTCACTTTCAGTTCAATTAGTTTTGTATCCATTCCGAACAAGTAGTTTTTCACGATCAATTTAGAATGTGATTCGATTGGATTTGATTTCGTTATGATCCGTATGCTGTGGTTGGTAAACGATTTTATTGAGTTTGGTTGTTATGATATGTTGTGTCATGTAATCTTCTTAGAATAGGAATGCAACTCTGTTCGGTTTCAATTCAAAAGGAACGACTCTATTTTTATAAAAACAATATGCTCATTTAAGTCTGTGCAAGTGCGCCCGAATCATGGAATGGATTCGATTCATGACAACTATGTTAAACCCCAGCCGATTGATTCGCTTGATTGGATTGATGTTAGTTCGATTATTTGATGAGTTGGATTCCAATTATAATTGTTGCTTTGTTCGATTTAAAATTTGTAAAACGAATTGGTCAAACCCGATTATAATTCTTTTGATTGGAACGATTTTGATCAAAGTCAATCGATCTTGTTTGCTCACTGTGCAATAACAAACGACCGGATATCTATTACGAACTCTGTTACTAATTGATTGATCTCATTACGATTTCGTTTGCAGACAGTTACACGCCAGTTTTGGTTTAATTCGCTTATGGTATAAATCGGTTGCTATGTCATCACAACTGTAACGATTGGAAAATGATTTTGTTTGAATTCGGTCGTATCTCCCGCTTAACTATTACCTACGATTTGTTTGATTATATCGGTTTCAATTGAATATCAAACGATTTTACAACTGTTGGATTCGATTGGTTGTGAAACGATTATAGTGCAGTTCCATATGATTTTGTCACCCGAATTTGTAATAACAAACAAAACAGAGTATGCCTATCTCTGTAGTCACTTAATTGATTTGGATCCTGTTTGATTTAGAATGGCATAACAAACTCAAATTAAATGATCCGTTTTCAAATGGTAATTGGATGTCAATTTAATGGAATTCTTTAAAATATTTTCAATTAATTTTAATGTTGATTCTGTGTCTTATTTAGACTAGCTACAGAATCAGAGGATTCTGTAGCTAGGTCTATAGATTTAGATTTTTATTATTTTCTTTAACAAATATCATTCTAACTTGTTCATTTTTGGTCCTTTGCAGGTGAATTCAAATTGCATGGGATTTGATTGACAATTTAGAGGATATTTGTGTTTCTAGTTTTATTGAAGTTTCCTAGTTTAGTTGAACTTGGGAAATCTTCCCAGATTTTATGTAAACAGTTTTATAACTTCCACAGGGAGGTTTTACCCTGTGGAAAAACTTATAAATACTTATTATTTTTGTAATAAGGATCATCCTTGCTTGTGGAAGAACCAGGATTATGGATATCTAATACAAACTGAGACAGAAGTTGATGTTCTTCTACAGCATTCGCTTTCATAATATCAATCTTTTGTTTCATGTTTATGTTTATCAATTTGCATTAGATTATTGACTACTTTAGCTATCATAGTCTTTTGCAGAATGATATGAATTAATTAATGGTCCATCCATATCTGATTTCTTCCAGTACTTAAAAACGAAACAATTACTTGATTCAGTTTATGAATGACAGATTTCTCTTCTTCATTGATTGAATTATTTTGTATAAGTCTTTGCATACAGGTTTATCTAATTGTAGAGATTTATAAATCATATGATTGTTGTGATTTTTATGTCTTGTTTGTCTTGTAAACAAACTTAAAGAGAACTATAGCTATTGTTTACGAGAAGCTTTTGGATTATTCGGTGCAAGTTTCTTTCCTCCGATCTGCTAGCACATTCATCATACACAGGACAAACCTGGAGCGTTTCCTGGTCAACTTGTTATTTATTTCTTTAGTATATTTATTAGTAGTTTAAGTTAGATATATTTGTAGTTTAGATTAGTGATTTAGTTTAGTTAGTTTTCTGTTTTATTTTTGTTCATAAAATTATAAAATCAACAAAAACGTCTTCCTCTGTCTTAGGGAAGAATATTAATGAGTTTTACAGGTTTTATTTAAATCTGTAAATTGTGGATATTGTATATTTTGTGAATAAGTTATATTTCAGTCGGTAGTATAGTATTAGTTAGTAGATTATATTTATAGAATAATTAGATTTAGTTTAGTTTGTTTTGATAATTAGTTTTAGTTAGTTAGTTTAGTAGTTAGTTTTAATTAGATTAGTTTATTAGTTAGTTTTATTTATTGTTAGTTAGTTTAGTTAGTTTTATTTAGTTTTAGTTAGATTAGTTAGTTTAGAATAGTTTTTTTCTTTTTGTTTTCTTAGGACCTTAGATCGGTTAACGGAGCTGCTAAACCCGTTAGGGTGGTTAATTCCAAATGGCTTGGGTTATTAGACAACCCCGGACTGGTTCCACTCTCTCAGTTGACGGACGGTCGATTTTGCCCATCAACAAATTGAGCTAGAAGGAGGGCCTGAACTTAATTAATGGCACGAGGCGGTCGCAAGACTCCTCCCCCCCCTAATCGATCACCTATAGTGACTAGAAGCCATTCAAATGATAATATTCCCCTTCAAACAACAACTACTTCAACCGACGATCCTCAGATCACAGTTGAGCCAGCAACCCCTAATCCTATAGGTGGTGACATATAAGAGATTGTCCGTCAATCTCTTATAAAAACACATAGTGCCTTAGCTCGTTTGAGGCAACCAAATCGTCCGTGGGGTCAACCTTTGTACTTCTCTGATATTAGAGAGCAATTAGGAGGCACTAACCTCGCTGTGAATCCTACAGATCCAATCTTAAATCCTGCTGCAGGAGGATCTGGGATACCTCCTTCACCACCTCCATCATCTCCTTCCTCTTCTGGAGGAGATTCCTCTGATGAAGGCAATTCCCCTTCTCAGCCTTCCACACCCACTACCCCAATGGCAAATCAGAACAACCTTGCTAGACCTTGGCTTGATTAGGATGTCGTAGCTGTACCTGGAGCTCAGCACCCTTTACCTAAGAACCCAGAGAAATGGCTTCCCAAGTTTGACCCTGACTCAAAACAGATCGCTGAAGATCACATCAAAAAGTTTATGTTAGCCATTAGACTCTGAAATGTCGAACATGAAGACATCATCTATAGGTTGTTCCCTTATACTTTTGAGGGCAATGCATCAACATGGTACTTTTCCCAACAACCCCATACTATTGTGTCTTGGGAAAATTTTGAGTCATGCTTTTTGGAAAAGTGCGGAGACGGTAAACCTCTGAAAGTCCTAGTCATGGATCTTTCTAGCTTAAGAATGAACCCAAAAGAAAAAGTTAAAGACTTTAATCAAAGATTCTTAACACTTAAAAATTGAATCCCTGTGGATTCCATGCTTGCTGAGAGTCTTATAATAGCATACTACACTAAAGCTCTGCATCAAAGCATAGCTATTTGGGTTAAACGATCTAAGAAATCCACGTTGTTAGAATCCTTCGAGGAGGCCAACCAGATTGAAAAAGACATACTTAGTCTTAAAGACTCTACTAGCAACAAAACTGAGACTAGTTCTTCTTCCAAAAAGAAGATCGAAATCCTCCCCAGACCCACTCAAAATAAAACACAACCTGAAAACTCTGATTTAGAAAACTTAACTAAAGTTGTTCAAAAACTGTCAAATCAAGTTATAGACTTAAAAAGTTCGACCGAAGAAGCTTCCTCGAGTAAAGGGCCCTACAAACCTCCTTTCCGTAAGCCTTTTCCTACCAACCGACCTAACCCAACCACCGAAGGTCTAAATCTAGAGCCTGCAATGCGCCCTCCAAACGATTTTAGAAGCCCACGATAACTTGATGCCCCCTGAGATCCCTCAGGAGGTAGTTGAACAAGAAACAGTTCAAGAAGAAGAGTCTACTCCAAACATTTTTGGACACTTCTCGGATATCATCTTTCAAGCTAACTTCAAGACAGTTCATCCGTATAATACCAGGAGTAAGACAACAAACAAGCCTTCTACCGAAAACACTACAACTTTGCCTCCAAAGCAATCTAAATCAGCTGAGACTAAAAAGAGTAATGTGAACCCCAACTTAGATTATGATGTTGTTGAAGATCTTAAAAAGTTAAGGGCTAACATTTCTATCTATGAGTTATTGAAGTTTCCATTTCTGCTTCAAAAAATGTTGCAAAATATGTTAGAGAATGGAAAAAATGGTAATTCTAATGGTAACAAGGTTGTGCAAAACAAACTCCCTCAGAAGACTTCCACTAAAAACAATCATGATCCTGAAGATAAAGGAAGCCTTCCTGTAAGTAATGTAAATAATGTAAATAATGCAGATAAAGTAGCCTTAGAAACTGTGAGTAAAAAGCCACAAGCTACTACTCCTAATACTCGCAAAAATGTACCTCCATTCCTATTAACTTTCGAGATTTTTAATAGAAACATGCACAATTGTATGGTAGACTCAGGGGCATCATCCAATGTGATGCCTTGGTCTGTTTGCCAGAAGATTAATGCTGAATTTGAACCCTCGACTTTAAAAATCATACAACTTGATCGGACTAATTTCAAAGTTATAGGCGAACTAAAGAATGTGCTTATTAGATTATCGTCTAACCCCAAGGTTCATCAAGTTATTGATATAATTGTTGTGGATATTCCAGAAGTGTATGGTCTATTTTTAAGCAGGGACTGGTCGGAGCAGCGACATGGTTATTTTGCAACAGATTGGTCTCATCTATGGCTTCCAGAAAATGGCAAGCCTAATAAAATCAAAGTAAATCGTGAGCGCTACCTTAAGTTCACGGTCAAAGAATTGAATGATCCCAATGAACCGTATACACCTTTTTTTGATTCACCTGAAGTACAAGGGATAGACACCTTCTTCGGCAATTTCATGGCCTAGGCTTCAACTATCACCAATCCAGTACAACAGTCCGATATTGTAGCATATATGCAGCCAACACCTTCCATGCAACGATCCTATGTACCCGAAGAAAATCAAATTTGGTCTCTGTATTTCGACGGGTCAAAGTCTAAAGAAGGAGCTGGAGCAGGCTGCATCATCATCGATCCAGTAGGTAACAAGACATTAATTACATGTAGACT
>SNQJ01S0069743.1:44711-62389 GCA_010110895.2 Picea sitchensis | reverse complement strand
CTTTGCTGTGATTGGAACGACACAGGAGCATCGGAGAAGAGCAAGGAACAACAGAGATTAAAGGAAAGAGTTCATAAGGTATGTCCACCATCCATTTCTCTTAGTTCATTCAATATTTAGATCTAGGGAAAGAGTAGTATTCTGTCACGTTTTGTTCCAGATCCAGGTGGATCTGGGGAGATTGGTCTGTGTCTGCACTCACGAATTTATCCATAAACAATCATTAACGATCATAGGGATGACGAAAATAATGTGTAACAACTTCTTCTCCTGCATGTGCTTCACTGTCTTGATGTACCTGTCGGTTGATTAGCTGAGTTGCCTCCTCCAGAGGTGCACAATGTCTCTTCCTCAAAATAGCAGGTGGTGAATTCCTCTGCCGGGTGAGTTGCACTGGAGCCAAGCGGTTTTCCCGAAGGCGAAATCTTGTCGTCAGTGCCAAAATTAGTGGGAGGATTCCAATTATCCGGGACTGTGAAAAGAGAGAGTTGCAGATAGCTTTGCATGGCCTCATCCAGGGTGATCTCTTCCACGTACGCCATTGGAGGCGTTCAAGGTTTCACAGACTTCCTGTGTCTTCGCGAAGATGCCAAGGCCAACGCCTGCTCGAATTTCTTCTGCCTGTGCCTACGTGATTCGACTGTGTACCAAGATGCGCCCCTGCGTGGATTTCTTCGTGCTCTGGGCATAATGAAGAACCTGGGGATGTTCGAGGTTCCCTACAGATGGATGGCCTTGCTCCAGAACTCTAGTGGCTCTGCGAAATTTGGCTCTGCAAAATTTCGCTTTGCATTCGGCACTGCTGTGTACAAATGCCTCTCAATGCTGTTGAGGTGGGTGATAAGGAAGAGGAGGATGATGATTGCCATGGACATTAAGGCTGACCTCCTAGTGCTCTGGTGCGCTGTATTGTTCACTTGCGTGAAGGGCCTCATCTCCTGGTTAATGCTGCACTGGCTCATTCCCATTTAATTGCTGAGGGGATGGTCGCCAGTGGTTGTAATAATGGTGCGGCCTGTTTTTAACCCGCGTGGATCGACTCTGCAATGTGGCACCCCATCTGGGGGTTGTATATCAATGGCGGCTAAGGTTTGTCACTGAGATGATATTTCCGAGTCTTCCGATATGTGGGCCTCCCAACAGAAGTGTTCGGTTCCCATTTCGACTCCTTCGTTTGTCAGGAAATCTGCTACCCTATTTGCGTCTCGTTTCACGTGGGAGGGTCTGATGCTGAGATTGGTTAGGAGAAGGCTGCCAAAATCCTCTAGCAGCCTAGAGAGTCGCCAACTGAGTGAGATTTTTGAAGGATTTCCTCCATGGAGAATCTTGGTGATTAACTGAATAACAATTTGTGAGTCCCCCTCCAAGATAATCTTATGATGGTGTTTGTCAGTAGTTGTTTGGAGACTCCAGAATAATCCTGTTAGCTCTGCCGCATTGTTGGTTGTTTCCCCTAGGAATCCTACAACGAGACATAGGATCTCACCATTGGAGTTTTTGAGTGCTGCTCCATAGCCCGCTGGTCCCGGGTTGCCTTTGGAAGCCCCATCGAAGTTTATCTTTATGAAATTAGCTGGAGGGGGGGTCCAGATGGTTGGACTAGTTTGTTGGTGCTAGTCGATTGATTAGATTGGGCTGGCAGCTTTGAAGAATGCAATGTTCCTCTGGGTTGCAGTTTAGGTCCTCTATTTTCCAGGATTTACTTCTGATAGTTTCCTTGATTAGTGAGACTATTTTCTCCCAAGTTGTGTCTAGCGTGGAAGCTTTGGAGTGGTTCTTTCCAGATTTTCCAGAGGATGAATCCTGGTAGGAGATACTAGATGTGATTCAATAGGGGATTATTGTAGGTTATAGAGTCCCAATTCTCAATTGTGTCATTGATGTTGCTCCGGTGTTGGTTGGATCTGCGCATTATTTGTGCTCCTTGGTCCCAAATCTGCTGGCTGAAGTGGCATCCATTGAAAATATGTTCTTTGGTTTCCTCTTGCTGGCAGCAGAGGACACAAAAGGAGGGCCCAATGAAGTCTCTTTTTCTGAGGTTGTACCAAGTTAGGGTTCGGTTATGTACCACAAGACATAGGAAGGTGGAAACCTTGGGCCAGAGAGCAGGGTTCCATACTTTGTTCCATATGGTCTCCTTGTTTTGATCCTAGTGATTACCCTATAGGAAGTAAGCTTCCTTTATTAAGAAAGTGCCAGCTGTGGAGTACCCCCATCTAAGGATGTCTAGGACTTCTCTATTGGGTATTTTACGGTGGTTAGCATGGAATTGTCAGTTCTGCAGATTGAGATTCTCTGGGACTCTTAGATCCCGATTAGAGGTTTTCCAATGGCGCCATTGATGTCGTTGTTCCTTGAGTTTCCATAGGTCTTTGACCCTTACGGAGGTATCCTGGTTGAGGGATCGTTTGAGAGTGTTTAACTCCTCTAGCTCATCCAGGGGTTTAAATTGCTTCCACGAGTCTTTCCAGAACATGGCGCTTTCTCCATTTCAGACTTCCCAGAAAGCATGATTTTGAACCAACATACGATTTTGCCAGGCTGTGTTCCAGATGTTGGAGCCCTAAAGTCAGTCATTGTGTCTAATGAGTTGATTATCTGGTGTGAGGGGGGTGTACTTATGCTTCCACATTTGTGCCCAGACGACTGTTGGGATTTTTAACCATCTCCACCAGATTTTGGCTCCCATTACTTGATTGAGTTTCCCTGGATCACGAAGTCCCAATCCTCCTAGGATTTTTGGTGTACAGAGTCTGTCCCAGCTTACTAGCACCCATTTCTTGTTAGGTTGATGACCATGCCAGAGGAAGTTTCATTGGAGGTTCCTTATGGATTTGATGACCTGTTTAGGAGCTGCTAGAGCGGTGAAGAGGTAAGTAGGTAGGGCTTGGAAGAGGGATTTGAGGAGGACTAGCCTAGAAGAAAAGTTAAGAGGTTTGAGGGTCCAGTTGCTTAGTCTGTTAGAGATGGAAAGGATAAGGTTGTCCCAGGAAATGGATCTAGATGATGCGCCCGTGAGAGGAACGCCTAAATAGTTGGATGGAAGGGAGCTCCTGGGTATTCCTAGGAGTCTGGAAATGTGGAGCTGTACAGACGTCGGGGTGTTAACAAAATAGAGTTTGGACTTTTCTAGGTTAAGAGACATACCTGAAGCTTCAGTGAAGTCAAAGAGGATAGAGTTGAGCTTGTTGGCCTCCCGGACCATTGGGGAGTTCAGTAGGAGGGTGTCATCAACAAATTGACTATCAGAGGGCCCTTGATGGATGTTGTGCAGGGGCAGGCCTTTGAGAGAGCCGTCTGTGACTGTCGAATTGATGTAACGTCCCAGGCCTTCCGCCATAAGTACAAACAAGAAGGGAGAAAGGGGGTCCCCTTGTCTGATACCTCTGGAAGGTGAAAAAGGCCGGGACGAGACCCCATTCACTAGTATGGAGAAGAAGGCTGAGGAGGTGAGATTTAAGATCCAGTTCACCCAATGCTGATCAAATCCAAAAGAATCTAAGACAGCCTGAAGGTACTGCTAGCTGGCTTTGTCAAAAGATTTTGAAAGGTCAAGTTTGATTAACATACCTGGAGTCCTTGATGTCTTGAGGGAGTTGATGACCTCGTGAGCCAGGATGACGTTATCCATGATTTGTCTTTTTTCTACGTACCCTGCTTGTTCCTTGGAGATGACATGGGTCAGTATGGGTTTGAGTCGATTGGCCACCACTTCGTTATGATTTTGTAGATTACATTGCAGAGGGCAATGGGTCTAAATTTTTTAGGGTTTGTGACCCGTTCTTCTTTCGGAATGAGGGTGAGAAAGGTGGCATTGAGAGCCGGTAGGACTAGGCTTGATGCTCTCGATTCCTCTACTACCTCCCAAACTTCTTCCCTGACCAGGTCCCAATAGTGGTGGAAAATATCAGTGGTGAACCCATCCAGGTCGGGGGATTTTCCCGGGAGCATTTCTTTTATGGCTTGATCAACTTCCTCTTGGGTGATGGGCCGTATCAAGGCTGCGTTTTGTTATGAAGTTACCAGAGAGGGTATGTGTCTGGTGACTCTTTGGATGGCTATCATTTTGTCCTCCCTGGTTTTTGTCAGAAGGTCCTGGTAGTAGTTGATCAACTTCGCCTCTATCTAAGAATGTTCTCTGATTAAATTTCCTTGGCTATCCTCTAAGTGGGTTATTCTGTTGATGTGGTGATGGTGCACCATAGCTCTATGGAAGAAATTTGTGTTCTTTTCCCCTTCTTTGAGCCATTGTACTCTGGATTTTTGTTTCCACAAGATTTCCTCTTGCCTTCTTCTCTCTTCTAATTGCGCTTGGAGCTTCTCCTCCTCTTTCATTAGTTCAATGGTCCGGGAACCTGAGATGAATTTTTTTTGTATCTCCACAAGCTTGTTCTCTATGTCCTGTATGCTTTGGAGTATGTTTCCAAAGGTGTTCTTATTCCAATGTTTCAACAACTGCTTGAAGTTTTTGAGGCGCTGCTGGAATTTATACATGTTGGTGCCATGATCTATTTCTACCTGTGCCCACCAGGATTTTGCTAGCTGATGGAAATCCGGGTGTGAGAGCCAGAATTTTTCGAAACGGAAGGGTTTGTATTTGGGTGTTTCTCCCGTGTTTAAATTAAAAGCAAGAGGCCAATGATCCGGCCCGAATTTTGGGAGAATAAGGCTTTCCATATAAGGGCCCTCCTCCATTAGTTCCTCAGTCACCAGGAAGCGGTCCAGATGACAAGCAATGTGTTGGTTGCCCGATCTACGATTGGACCAGGTGAAGATGCCATTTCTATTTTCTATGTCTACTAGCTTTAGATGATCAATGAGGGTTTTGAACTTACCACTGTCTTTCTCGAGTTTCTTGCTGCCTCCTGTCTTTTCCTCCAACGACGGGATCATATTGAAGTCACCTCCTAAGATCCATTTGTGTGTTGTCACCAGAGTCTTGATTAGTGCGAGCCGCTCCATGAGTTTATCTTTGTCATGTTGGCTTTGGGGGCCGTAATTATTTGTGATGGCCCCTTCCTGATTCGAGCCTGTGACCTCGAAGTGGGTCGTTATTGTGCCTACAGTTGAGAAGGATTTGCTTATCATGATGTTGAGTGGGTTCCAGAGGATAGCTAGGCCTCCTGAGGCTCCTATGGAGTCTGTTAATATGCTGTTGCATCCTCTCCAGATACGCTGGAAGATGGTCTCAACTTCTGCCCCCGCACATTTGGTTTCCTGTAACATTAGGATGTTTGGGTTTTTTGCTTTGATGCGGTCTCAGAGGATCCTTTGTTTGGATCTACCATTGAGTCCTGTAATGTTCCAGGTAATGATCTTCATCATTAAGAGGGTGGTGTTGGGTGGAGGTATCCCTCCGAGAGCTTATGGATCTACCCTGAGTTTATCATGAGGTTTCCCGCCTCCTTGATGAGTTGTTGCGCTGTTTTCCGTCCTCTTCTTTTGTTCTCACGGAGTATTATTTTTGAGCCTGAACTCGCTTCCGTGGCTATGCCCAGGCGTGCTGCGGATCCTGCTAAGGAATTAAGAAAGACTTTGTGTACCTTGCGTAGTTGTTCTTCAGGGAGGGTCTGCAGGTCCTTTTGATTCAGGGCCTCCTCGAGCTTTTCTAGATCTATGCCCTCTAGGCGAGTTGGTGTCCTTAGTAGCCATAATATTTAGGGTTTTTTACACAAGGTGATGGTGAAGGGAAGTCTTCATTGTACCTGGAAAAGACGGTGGTCAAACTCACTCGAGATCCTTTTAGGGTAAATCCACAATTACTGCATGGAATCTTGAACCAAGGCATAAGGCCATTAAGCAGGTCACCATCGTAACTGTTCTACCCGCTCATATCCTAGCCCCTCCTTGACTTGGTTACACGACATTGGATTTCATCACCAGCTAGTACAACCATCGAGAGAAGGTTTTGTTTGATTGTTTTTGATTCCTAGATTTTATTAGTGTATGTTGTTTCTTTTCGTTAGTTGGCCATAGATTTTTTCCATAAAGTATTTGGTTCGGGAAATATTCCTCCACGCCGTTCACGCAGAATGCAAGGGCTGCCCCTGGAAGATACCGAGGGTTACCAACCTTTTCCTACTGATCCACCAGAGGGCTCTTCTCAACAGAGTGAGGTTCAGGACACCGCCACGGCCCACTTCACATGTGGAAAGAACTGACTCTTTAGAAAATTTCTGAATTTCCGATTCTCTAGAGTCTTTTCAAATTCCTCATGGTTACGAGAGACATATTCTCCGACTAAATTCATCTGGAGAACTTGTTTTTGATACTTTTGGAATACCGACCAGACTCCTTACAGGCTGTGAAGGTGAGAATCCCTTTTGGAGTACTGACATATTTAGAAAGCCACCTCTCACGGTTCGAGATATTTTCGGATCAGGGGCAGGTTCTAATATACCTATCGTATCCCAACTGCCTGAAACATCTACTACTTACATGGTACCATTAGATTAATTTTCTAGTACATCCAGCAGTGCCATCTTCATGTCAGCCACACAGTCAGTTGGTCCTCTCTCGACCATTTCTCTCAAGATGGCCCATTCCACTATGGTCCCGCATGTTGCTACAATCCCCATCCAAAATGTGACACCATCCCACACTCCAATTGGAACACCACTTAGACCAAATTTGTCAATTCCACTTGGGTACAGAGCTCTGAATCCTTCCATTTCCAACACTACCTAGGTTACACCCAGAGTTTCTGGAATTTTTGTTCCTCCTGGATATAACGCCATTGCTGGTTCTATACCTATGCCTTTATTTGAAGGAGTTGGTCTTGGTGGCTCTAACCGGTTGGAGCCCCCTCTAGGCACTCAACCTCACGCTAGGGGGAAACCTCCATTTGGAAGCCAACCTGAAATGGGGACACAATCTTAGCTTGGGGGGCAATCTCAGACTGGATTCCATAACCCATTGTATAGACATAATGTGACACAAAATCCTTGGCACATACCTTTTCCAGGAAATCTGCTATTCCCTAGGGGGAAACATCCTCAAGGACAACAACAACCTTATCCTCCTCATGGAAAAAATGTTTATCCCCCTTATGGGAAAACCCATCAAACGAATTACAATTCTCAGAACCCATTAGGTTATCCTCTATTTTCACATATTTCTCAACCATCATCAAATCCTGTTTATTCTGGTCAACAACAACCGTATGTAGGAGGACCTACTGGATACAATTATCCACCTAACCCAGTTTACAGCCCTACTAGTGTCCCTATGACACACCAGTATCACCCTCAGGTTAATCAACAACTGTCGTTTCTCATGACTCTGTATCTCCCAGACTTTTCTTGGTTGACCAATGATCCTATATTGCATTATCCCTTTTGGTTAGTGATCCCTGCTAAATTACCTTCCGATATTCCAAAATTTGACGGTAAACCTAGAGAAGACTCGAACAATCTTTTGATGACTTTCCATTTATGGTGTTCATCGAACCCCTTATTGTACGATTCTATACGTTTACATATTTTTTCAGCGAACACTTATGGGCTCAACAACCAAGTGGTATATTGAACTTCCACGTGGTTCATTCCAAGATTTCAACTCCCTTGCTATGTCCTTTCTCATGCACTTTCAACTAACCATTCGTTACGAGATGGGTACTGAACTTTTAACCTCCCTTCACTAGACCAACTCCGTGCATATCTCTGACCATATTCATGAATGGAGACGACGACGAAGGTTGATCAAAGCAATCATTCTTGACCAGTTATTGGCAGAATGATTTACTAAATCATTGTTACGCTTGATTTCTCGTGATGTCGCCATGGGTGGTGTAGTCACCAAGGAAGAGGCCATTTCTTGGGCTCATTACTTAGATTTTGTCTATTCACAATCTGGTACTTTGTATGAGTTGATCCCAAATGCTACTCGTGCAACTACCGATCCATCTAAACCGTCATCCACGTCACATGCAGATGGAGTTATCATCTCCGTCAAAACCCAATATGCTTCCCAGTCGACTGGAACAACAAGTCGATCTACTTCGGCACCCATTCCCAGTTCGACCTCACTCTCCTCTACCTCCCCCCAAACTCAAATCTCTGAGGTGAATGCAATTCACTATGCCCCTTCACAACAATATGGAGGTAAGAAGAAGACAAAGAACAAACCCAAGAAGAATAATAACAACGAACAACTTAAAGCTCAAAACCCACCACCTGCTACTGAAAATAAACCACAATAGAGGCCAAAATTCCCATGTCTTATTTGTGGTGACGATCACTACACTCGAGACTGTCCACATCTCGATGAAGTGGAAAACCTTTTTAAGGGGAATTCACAACCCGCCGTGCTTACTCAACATTTTCCTTAGCAACAATCTATGTTTTCTCAAACCCCCTCTCTAGAGGGCAGTTCCATCCACCCTTCTTATGATGGAGCCTCGACAAGTGCCAATATTTGTATGTTTAATGAGATTGATTTAACCACCCTCTCTATGACCTACGACACACCAACTAAACTTGACAAAGGAAAGGTCACTAACGGTACTTTACCAGATCCATCACCATCCTCCGTTAGTCCTCTGTTTGGATCGCTTTAGATAGATAAACCTACGTTCGACTCTATATTACGACCTCCCAAGATCACTATCCGTAAATCTAATTTTAATCCTAGTTCATGTGCCACCCAGAACTACAACATTTTTGAAGATTTGGCTCAAGCACCATGTGCTATGTCTGCATTATAAGTTCTACAAAACTGCCCAAGTCAATGTAGAACTCTCTTGGCTGCTATTGGCACTTTTGATCCTGAGTCATCCAACAATATCACATTTAACCTGGACAATTTTAAGTCTCGACTCTTTCACCAACTTGCTTTTGAAATTGATGTTGTTGTTCACAATCAACAAATTCACTGCACTATATTGGATGAGGGAGCCTCTACTTGTGTCATGTCTTTAGCTTGTTAGAAAGTCTTAAAATCACCCACACTTAACAAATCCCCAACGATGTTGCATGCATTCGATGGGCGAGGTTTTCATCCTCATGGTATTTTGCAGTCCCTATCCGTCCAGTTGGGCGGCAAAACTGTCTTTGTTGACGTCGAGGTGGTCGATGCTCCCTCAATTACAACTTATTACTAGGAAGAAGTTGGTTTTATTCTATGACTGTCGTCACTTCGTCGATGTTTCGATGTGTACAATTTCCTCATCAGGGCAAAATTGTCACTATCGATCAGTTAGATTTCTGTACACCCGACACCCGCGCTCCCTCTACCAACAATATTCGTTTATTGGGAGATTACAAGATCACATATGAAAGTGTTGGTGTAGGCTTGTTAAAATATTCCACCCTTATGGGTACCTTCCCTACACCACTCCCTCCTACCATGCATCATATTTCCACAGTCAATATGATTTCGACTATGACTTATCAGTCTTTGTTATCATATGATCCCTAGATTGTACCTAGTCCTCTAAAGTTCGATGCACTAGGTGAAACCATGCCACTTAGTCTGGTCGAGGCTTCATACGTTGCTATTCAATCAACCTCTCCTTCCTTGGATGACCAACATCTCTTGGCACCTGACACCTACTCGATGCCATCTTGTTTGAATTCCTTGACATCTACCTTTGACTATATTTCTCAAATCTTTTCGTCCGACGAATATATTATGGAAATGCTTAGCATTGACCACGTACCTTGGGATGATAACCATCATAGATCCTCTTTTCTTCCACCTCTTGAAGAAATACAGGAAGATATACACTCTATCTTCCCCCCCCCGATGTTGTCGACTTTTGTTGAACCTTGACCAAGTTTTGGGAGATCCTTGGTCAAGTTTGACCTATTTTGTGACTTCAAAAACCTGTCAAATACGGAGCACAAGATGAAGCAGAGATCACGAGATTATGTAACGAGTATGGGATGTCAGCCCATAGGTTTACCCATGTTTAGGCCTATTTTGTAAATTATAAATAAGTAGCTAGGTGACATAAGTAGTGGGTCGATAAGCTAAGTTCTAAGTGCAAGTATGGTTTGTAGATGCTCTGTGCATATCGTGAGAAACTTGTAGAGCTAAGTGCAAGTGGTTGTAACAGACTGTGAAAGGCTTTGTGCTAGACCTAGCTTGGGGAAGGAGGATTTGGTGAGGTGCATGCAGATCTCCTGTCCTATGTGGAGTAGGGTTTTTGTGGCTCTGTGAATGTAGATGAATGATTGAAGCTAATAAATAAGAAGAGTTGGTGGACGTAGCCCCAGGGTGGGGGTGAACCACGTAAATACTGTGTTATTATGCTTTGTGCGATGTTCTAATGTGTTTATGTATTTACTTGCTACATGCTTTGATATAGATAGATAGATATGTTTGTGCATTGTGCTTATGTTGACCCTGGATGCTAGATCTGACCTATGTGAACTTGCTTAGTGCTCGAATCTGCTAGATCTAATCTATTTCTTTATTCTAAGTGCTTAGATACATTAGATCTGGGTGAATGCTACAATGCTCTATTTTATCTGCGAAGTAGATATTGGTTAAATAATGACGAATTGATGGTGCTAAGTGCTCTATTAAGTGTTATAATCACAGATCTATGTCCCAGCTAAGGTTGCAGACACCTGAGTCTTGCAACCACCCTTGCCTCTACCTCGGGTGAGACTTCATTGGCTTCGCAGGTGCTATCGAAAGGGTCGGTAGTTAGGGTTTTATTGGTGCATTGTTGTAGTGTTGAACCTTGGGTCTACCCCTATGCTAACAAATGGTTCCATTGCTGAGACCTGAAACTGTGATTTTTGGGAACTGAGGAAGAAGAAGTTTTGTGCAAAGATCCGACCTGAAATTGTGAAATATCTGTGCGTAGATCTGTTTCTCTAGTGCACAATACTCTACTTAGTTTCATAAGCTCTATGCCAAGGAAAAGAAGTCTGATCTAAAGAAAAGAGGTAAGATCTGAAAGCTTTGTGCTCTGGGAAAAGTAAAAGTGAGACTTTTTGATTAAAAGAGGTAAGATATGAAAGCTTTGTGCTCTGATAAAGGTAAGAATATTTAAAAGTTCTAGATCTGAAAGCTTTGTTCTCTATAGAAGTAAGATAATTGGAAATTTTTGATTCAAAAATATGAATCTAGGTATGTTTGATAGATTCTATCCTAGCTTGAAAACTAGGGTATTAATAGATGAAAACATATTTGATATGAGTAGATATGATAAGAATAGTGAAAAATATGTTATACCTATGCATACAAAGAATGTTTGGACTAATAAGTGTATGCAGGATCCTAGAAAGAAATGTTTGCAGGTTAGCTACCATGATCCTAGCACGCAGTACAGGAAAGGCTGGGGATCATTTAAAAGAAAGAGAGGATTAACCCTCTGTTACAGTTTCAGAAAACCAAGACATATTTGTAAGGAATGCCCTGGGAGAAGACCCAGTTGTCTTTGTTGCAAATTTATGGACCATGAAGTATTGGATTGTCCTAGAATGATTGCTAATATTGAAGAAATGAACATGAGACAAGAAAACCCTAGGGCAGATCCAAAAACTAAGATTATGACAGAATCCTAGAAAGAATCAGAGAAAGTATTGCTACAGATGAAAGAAACCATGAATGACCACCGACATGTCAGATTATCAGAGATCTTCAAAGAAAAATAATGCATTGAAGCAAGAATATGAGACTTCAACATTGACTGTGTTCTAGATGAGGAAACACAGGTGAATATCATGACAAAGAGAACTTGGGAAGCTATAGGGAGGCCTGCTATGATTCCTTCATTAGGAGGAATAAGACTATTCAAAGGAAAGATGATAAACCTATGTGGAAAGCTCACCCGGATACCTATGAATGCCAATGGAACTTTGATAGAGGAAGATTTTGACATTATTAAATTTATTGAGAAAAGTGCCCCATTTACCATGCTACTAGGAAAACCTTGGATTGAAAGAGATCAGGCCAGAAGGAAAGAATAAGAGGAAGTTTTAGAGCAGAAGAAGCAAGAGTTAAAAGAATTCATGATGAGAAGGATCGCACACTTGATTGAAGAACAAAAGAACAGATCGAATCTATTTTACACTAGAGACCTAGATGTCGAAGTTGCAATAACACTAGAAGACCCACAAAAGATTGAAGTACCTATTCCATATAAAGAAGAAGGATCACCCTCGAATCTTAGGAAAGAATCTCAACAACGCGAAGTAACTATGCCAAAAGAGGATAAGAATCAGAACGGAAAAATTCATACCAAGACGAACCTCACTGGGAAGAAGGCTACAAATCTAAGTAAGAAGAGAGCTAATATCTACAAATTGCAGACGGTTCCAGAGGGAACCTCACAGAAGGAAAATTTGCAAAATTGGAACTTCGTCGGGATATCAGAACAACGACACATGGCACTTCGCCATGGCGAAGCAATATAGCCGTTGGGGACATTATAACCATTAGACCAATGCTCTGAATGGGTAGAAAGACATTTATGGACAGACAACTCACCATCAGACCGTTGGAACCGTGCCATAACGAACAGAACAAAGTTAATGAAGGCTTCATACCCGTTGCAAGTGACCCATTTCCGAGTTACCTATTTATCCCATCGTGCCATGCACCGAGAATAATTTTTCCAACCGAGAGTTTAAGCCCTCATACTAAATTGATTTTGCACAATGATCATCACGCTCTTGCTCTCTATCTCATTACTGTGTCTAAGTTAGTCCCAAAACTCAAGATTGTTAACCCTGAGCGTGTATGTTGGACGAGTTGAGCACTGCAGAGAAAGCTGTTGAATAAGTTTTGATTGACCTCATGACTGAAAGAGTCATATCGATGTCTACAGGTGTACACACATTGTTGACAAGAGGACTGCCAGCCTCTTCGTCAACTGCTCGCGGAGCCAGACCATCCTGACCATCAGATGAAAAGTGAACCAAGCATAGGGATGATCTAACGAATTCCAAATTGATCCCGACCATATTACCCACCTATATTCCACCTCTGAGAGGAACAGTAAATCGAGATAGTGTGCCCATAGATTTCAAATACACCTTGGTTACAGTGTACCTCCCGAAGGGGATACATGCAGTTCGAGAATATCAAGATAAGATTGCAGCGTTGAAGTTTAGCGACTTCAACCTTGGGGATCGAAAAGTCTATAACATGCTAGCCCCACATAAGTACCTAACCAAAACTAAGGGGAATAATTCAAAGATAATCCCCCAGTCGTGGACTATGAACCTCGCGCAATCCACCCTGCTGAACGTCATGAAGATTCCCCACTTTGGTAGACACCAGAAAGTCAATCCCTGTGTCAAGCTGCTACTTTCTTGTTACCATGGCAGCTATTTGAGGGTAAACCACCGTATAACAGTTGATCCGATGCTGATCAATCAGATCATGGGCTTGAGTATGAAAGGACTTGATCCACAAGAGTTTTACCCCGGAAAATCCATGGATCGCGCTCTAGCATAGAAGATCAAGGACACTTATGGCGATGTCGAGAAGGGAATGCAAGGCTACAAGGTAGCTTCTATCCAGAGTGGCGCAGTGCACCTCACATGTCAGTTGATTGCAGGGAAGTTAGTAAGAAAGAACTG
This sequence comes from Picea sitchensis, assembly GCA_010110895.2. NCBI lineage: Eukaryota > Viridiplantae > Streptophyta > Pinopsida > Pinales > Pinaceae > Picea > Picea sitchensis. The sequence continues at coordinate 48,848 of SNQJ01S0069743.1, read as the reverse complement.
ACCTACCCAAGTCACCAGTTTTGTAGTTGACCTTGCAGAGAAGTGTGTGGAAGACCTTTAGATGAATTGGGCGAAGTACCTGGTGAACCAGTTGGAGCTCGACTACAAAGAAGCACATGATCAAGGATATGAATTTCATTTTGGTTGGCTCTTGATCCTTATAGATTTTATTGCCTGGGAGATGCCGAAAGGTGCGACCTTCCCGGACATCGATCCATTTGAACCGCTGGCCGCAAAGTTCAGTACACTTTGGTATTCAAGTGACATGAATAAACAATGGCAGTCAAATGATGTTTTTCATACCTAATACAATCAACTGAGGATAGCCATACAGTCCAAGCCTCGCATGAGTCCGAACACTCTACACCGGTGTAGGCCTTTGATAAAGTTCTGTGCAGATCGACATTTTATTTACATCACAACGGCACCGACGAATACAAGCAACAACTTCAATCCTACTATAAGCTGACAGAGGAGAAATTGGAGGAGATCACTAAGGACTGGTCGATGGACCTCCTTATTCCATCAGAACCTACAGAAATATCCGACATCGACAACCCAGAAACAATGCAGGATACACCCGGACCCAACAGGACAAAGAAGACCGAAGAAGTCCAAGAATTAGACAACGCATCCGTGAAAACTGCTTCCATATCACCAGAGCGAGGAGGTGATGGCGAAGAGTTAGATGACAAAGAAGTCTAACAGAAGCAAGGATACGAGGTTGAACCCCTGAAGAAGAGGAAAGGTTTGCCTCCAAAACCTTCCTGCCGAAAGAAATCGAAGGCCACCATGACCAATATGAAGACTATCCTCACCTCCGATGACTTCGACTTCCTCATAGTAGCCCTGCAAGATGCTTCAATGGAAATAACCGAGAAACAAGAAGAAAATAAAGAGGAGATGTATGATTGAATTGAGCTTGAACTTTGAGGGGTATAGCAGGCCCTACAGTCCATCCGCGCAGTCTCCACTGTGCCGGTAGAACTAGAATTGGAAGATGAGCTAGCTCAACTCCACCACCTAGCTGATACAGTCGAAGCTCGCCTTTGACGAGAAAAGGAAGAAACAAAGCAAGCCACCCAGGATTTGACACAAGTAAAAGGAGTACTCGTAGAGCAACGTAGTGCTGCAGAACAGGAAAAGATTACTCTCCAATCGAAGTTTGATGAAGAAAAAGCATAACTACAACAATAAAAGGAACAGTTGCTCGCAGAGAAACTCAAAGTAAAAGAAGCGGTCAACAGATCACTTTGCTCCGTGACAGTCTTAGAAATCAAGGCAGAAGACTGAGTTACATAGCAGGTGAACTAGATCACATAAGCCATCCAACAGTTACAACAACACATAACAGATTTGGAGCTACTCACTGTACCTGAGACCCCACAAGATGTAAGAGACCAAAGAGAAGAAACCATCTGGAGCGCAGTTGAAAGGCTAAAGGCTCTTACCCTAGAATGTAAGCAACTCACTGATCACAGTGCCCAGACCTATGAAAAATTCACAGAGAACCCATAATTGAAGGCACTAGAGTTGTAGCTCCAAGAGGCGAAGTATCAAGCAGAAAAGATATAGGCATAGCTGAAGCCCCTGTCAGATACGGAAAGAATGAAGCACTCCCAAGAGAAACGCACTGCACAACAACAAATCCACACTATCCAAAGAAGAGTTATGGAAGTAACTCAGAGGCTCCAACCTGTACAAGATAAGGCCTATCAATTGTTTACAGAGGTAGAAGGACAAGGAGAATAGTTAGAGTAGGTTGTCACTACAGCTGAACAACGTCTAGAGGGACTTGTAACTGATGCAGTCATTCAAGAGTTCGTTGAACAGGAGGCCATAACACAACAACAAGTCAAAGCAGAAATAGTCAAACGAGAGTGACTCGGGATGAGTCACAGGTGAGTGTTAGGGGCCTGTTGGCCCTTGACCAAGTTTTGGGAGATCCTTGGTTAAGTTTGACCTATTTTGGGACTTCGACAGCCTGTCAAAGATAGAGCGCAAGATGAAGCAGAGATCGAGGGATCTTGCCGCCTTTTTGGGTCCTTTTTGGGATTTGGGATTATGTAATGGGTATGAGATGTTGGCCCATGGGTTTACCCATGTTTACGCCTATTTTGTAAAGTATAAATAAGTAGCTAGGTGACATAAGTAGCGGGCTGATAAGATATGTGATAAGTGCAAGTATGGTTTGTACATGCTCTGTGCATATTGTGAGAAACTTGTAGAGCTAAGTGCAAGTGGTTGTAACAGACTGTGAAAGGCTTTGTGCTAGACCTAGCTCGAGGAAGGAGGATCTGGAGAGGTGTGCACAGATCTCCTATCGTATGTGGAGTAGGGTTTTTGTGGCTCTGTGCATGTAGATTAGTGATTGAAGCTAATAAAGAAGAAGAGTTGGTGGACGTAGCCTTAGGGTGGGGGTGAACCACGTAAATACTGTGTTATTCTTCTCTGTGTGATGTTCTGATGTGTTTATGTCTTTACTTGCTAAGTGCTTTGATATAGATAGATAGTGTTAGGATATTTATACACTTAGGAGTTAGTTAAGATCTACTTGGTCTAATATGTCGTTAGGTAAAAGTGTGTTTCTTTAGTATGCATTAGTATGCATTTGTAGTTAGGAAATCCGACGTTCACGATATGTTCCCGACATAGAGTGATCCGATGGTTCATACTCTCCTCGATCTTAACGGCCATTGATTTGTGGCTTAGCACCTGATTGGTCCATGATATCTATTTAAAGAGCATGGAGGGTCATTTGTCAATGATCGATTGTGAGAAACTCTCTTGTAAAATCTCTCTGTAATCGTTTTCTTTGCATTAATACACTGCTCCAAGTGGTCGCGTTGGCTGGGGCCGTGGATGTTTCCCCGTATGGGTTTTACCATGTGAAAATATCGGTGTGTTGATCTTTGATCTGGTTATGTGAGTGGTTACTAAAGGTGTCCGTCCTCTATTGGAATACCTATGTTGTCGAACATGGTATTAGAGCCCGTTTGAAGACCCGCTCCTGTTGTAGATCGAGATCGTGAAGTCGAGTTTCCTCATATCCATTTTCTGTCATTTAAGTACATTCTTCGACTAAGAGGACTATTCCATTGGGTCCAGAGCGCTTGTTTCAGTAAGGAACACTTTTCGTTTCACTCGAAAAGGTTTCCGTTTTCCCAAGATACGACCATTACAGTCAGATCCAGAGGTATAAAGCTTGAATACACCTTTTTTAAATTTTTGTAGAGTAGTATTTTTGGTTTTATTTCGGTTTTGTTTTATTTATTTCTGAGTTGCTAGTCTTTTAGATCTATGTATTCTCTTTTCCATGTGCCCTGTGCGATCTCGGAAAATAAAAAACAAATAGGAAAATGTGCATCTTCCGGGTAAACTAACTGAGATCTAACCCTTGTTGTCATCGAGAAGCGAAATTTTTTTCTTGTGTGAAAACAATTTTTTTTAGCATGCTCTCCAAGGCCATCTTCCACAACCACAACAAAAACAACAAACCCAATCCTCCTTCTGAACATTACAATATATTTTGCTAGATCATTTGGTTAAAAATTGCCTTATTAAGTAAGAGGTCTTGAGTTCAAGTCTCTTTTTTGTTACCTTTTTTGAAAAAGTTCATGCTAAAATTGTAAAGTGTATTTCACTTCAAGTATAAAAGTGAATCACTAAAAGTAGCTTTAATATTTTATTTTAGAGTTATTTATTTTGCATGCATCTTTTTTGTTATAAAGTAACTTCATTGTAAAAGTGATCCCCACTTCTCTTTATAAAAGTGGGTCACTTCATAAAACAACTTACACTATCACGTGGTTAGTTGGTTACCGTTTATGCCTTTATTTTAAAGGGCATAACTCTCACATCGGAAGTCTGTTTTTAGTGCCGTTTTTTTTTAAACCGTATACTTTTTCGAGCTCTTTCCATCAAGATCATCAGTTTTAGTTTTTAATTCCATATTATCTGCATATTTAATATGGCTTCTACAAGTAATGTTTTGCTTACCAGCAACAACTACTTCCAATGAAAATCTCATATGGAAGATTTATTAAGAAGTAAAGGCTTGTACCGGATTACCTTGGGAAAGGAAAAAGCACCCACTGATGCTGATAAGAAATCCAAGTGGGATAATAGGAATGATGA
>SNQJ01S0069743.1:21941-44326 GCA_010110895.2 Picea sitchensis | reverse complement strand
AAAGCCATCAACTGTGCCAATTGCATAGTAAATCACACTCCCACAAAGGCTCTTAAAAATATAACACCAGAACAAGCTTGGACTAAAATTAAACCAGATGTAAGTCACTTTCGTGTATTTGGCATTATAGCATGGGCTCACATTCTTGATGAGAAAAGGAAAGCATTGCAGCCTAAAAGTGAGAAGTGTATATTTGTTGGTTATTCTGAAGATGTCAAAGGTTACAAACTTCTTCAATCACATCGTAATGAAACTATTATTAGAAGAGATGTTAAATTTGATGAAAATATCTTGGCCTGTGAGCCTAATTCAACATTTGTGCCTTCTTTGGCCTATGAGCCTAATTCGATGGTTGTGCCTTCTTTGGCCTGCAATCCATATTCGAATTTTGTGCCTTCTTCTGATCTAGTTTCTTCTTTAGATGATGGTAGTGAGGATGAAAATCCACCTCCGCCTACTCACCCTCCTGCAAATGAGTCCTTTGAACCTAAACCAACACCAGTTCCACTGCTTCCCAGATGGGTCCATTCAACACGAGAAGCAGCTAGTGGTCTTGTCGGTGATCCTTCAGATCAACGTCGAACATGTTCACAGTTCTATCGAGCCTCTTCTCTTTTGGCTCAAGTTTCAGAGACTCCTGATCCAAAAACATTTGCAGAAGCTTCAGGTCATACAGATTGGGATACAAAAATGAATTATGAGTATCGTTCTTTAATGGAAAATGATACTTGGGATCTTGTACCTCTTCCAAAAGGAAGGAAACTTGTCATGTGTAAATGGGTCTACAAAACTAAGTATGCATCAAATGGAAGTGTTGAAAGACACAAGGCTTGTTTAGTTGCCAAAGGATTTTCCCAAGTTGAAGGAATTGACTATCATGAAACCTTTTCCCATGTAGCCAAAATGAATTCCATCCGCCTTGTTCTTGCCCTTGCTGCCTCACATAAATGGGAGGTCCATCAGATGGATGTTAAATCCATCTTCTTGCAAATCTCCATGCAAGAAGGTGGATTTAACNAGGAATTGACTATCATGAAACCTTTTCCCATGTAGCCAAAATGAATTCCATCCGCCTTGTTCTTGCCCTTGCTGCCTCACATAAATGGGAGGTCCATCAGATGGATGTTAAATCCACCTTCTTGCATGGAGATTTGCAAGAAGAAATATACATGGAACAACCTCCTGGCTATGTCCAGAATGACTCTAGCATTGTTTGTCGCCTTAAGAAATCTCTTTATGGTCTTAAACAAGTTCCTCGAGACAAAATGGACACCTTTCTTATTGCCACTGGATTCTCTAGATGACATTCTGATCCTAATGTCTATACCAAGAAAGTAGGAAGACATCTCACAATCCTTTTCCTTTATGTTGATAACCTTATCCTTACTGGTAGTGACCCAAAACTTTTAAACCATGTGAAAACTAGCCTTAAGAAGAAATTTGAAATGACCGACTTAGGCTTTTTTCACTATTTCCTTGGCCTCCAAGTTTTGCAAACCAATGACGGAATTTTTCTTTCTTAGTCTAAGCATGCTTGTGACCTTCTTCGTTGCTTTCACATGGATGATTGTAAACCAACCCCTTTTCCCTTCCAGTCTGGATTCAATCTTACTTCCACCTGTACTTCTCCTAAAGTTGATGCCGACCTATACCGTCAGTTAGTTTGTAGCCTCTTATACTTGACTCATACCCGTTCTGATATTTCCTTTGTTTTTGGTCTTGTTTCCCGATATATGGAAACACCCCATGAAATCCATTGGAAAGCAACTAAAATGATACTTCACTATGTCCGTGGTACAATTCAGTTCAGGATACATTACAGTTCAGAGGGGACTCCTTTATTGGTTGGTTTCACTGATTCAGATTGGGCCGACGACCTTGATGATCATAAGTCTACTACAGGTTATGTTTTTAGCCTTGGTTCGGGTCCTGTCACTTGGGCTTGTAAGAAACAACAGGCTATTGCACTTTCTTCAGTAGAAGCAGAGTACCAAGCAACGATAAATGCAAGTCAGGAAGCCTTGTGTCTTCGACAGATCCTTTCAGAGTTTGGATTCCATCAACAACATCCGACCAGCCTTTGGTGTGACAATCAGAGTGCCATCAAGCTTGCCAAAGACTCAGTTCAACATCAACGCAGCAAGCACATCGAGATACACATGCACTTCATCAGAAATCTCATTCATGATCAAGTTATTGAAGTGCTCTTTTGCCCTATAGAAGATCAAATTGCAGACATTTTCACAAAGTCTCTTACAGAAGCGAAGTTTTCCAAACTTCGATCTATGTTAGGAGTTCAGAAAGTTGTCATTGAGGGGGGATAGGCTCTAATTCCTCCTTCCTTCTCCTATTGTGTCACTATTGTAAATCCTTCAATCCTATCCCAAGTTGTTCTTAAGGGGGGATGTTAGGATATTTAGACACTCAGGAGTTAGTTAAGATCTACTTGGTCTAATATGTCGTTAGGTAAAAGTGTGTTTCTTTAGTATGCATTAATATGCATTTGTAGTTAGGAAATCCGACGGTCACGATATGTTCCCAACATAGAGTGATCTGACGATTCAGATTATCCTTGATCTAAATGGCCATTGATCCATGGCTTAGCACCCAATTGGTCCATGATATCTATTTAAAGAGCATGGAGGGTCATTTGTCGATGATCAATTGTGAGAAACTCTCTTGTAAAATCTCTCTGTAATCTTTTTCTTTTCATTAATAAACTGCTCCAAGTGGTCGCATTGGCTAGGGCCGTGGATGTTTCCCCGTAATGGTTTTACCATGTGAAAACATCGATGTGTTGATCTTTGATATGGTTATGTGTGTTGTTACTAAAGGTGTTCGTCCTCTGTTGGAATACTTGTGTTGTCGAACAGATAGATCTGTTTGTTCTCTGTGCTTATGATGGCCCTGGATGCTAGATCTGACCTATGTGAACTTGATTAGTGCTCGGATTTGCTAGATATAATCTATTTCTTTATGCTAAGTGCTTAGATATATTATATCTGGGTGAATGGTGCAATGCTCTATGTTATCTGCGAAGTAGATATTGGTTAAATAATGATGAACTGATGGTGCTAAGTGCTCTATTAAGTATTATAATCACAGATCTGTGTCCCGGCTAAGGTTGCAGCCACCTAAGTCCTGCAACCACCCCTTCCTCTACCTTTGGTGAGACTTCATCTGCTTCGCAGGTGTTTCCGAAAGGGTCGATAGTTAGGGTTTTGTTGGTGTGTTGTTGTAGCATTGAACCCTGGGTCTACCCCTGTGCCAAAAAATTTCCACAATCACCCATACTTACACAAGATACTATTTCCGAGGGGAATTTAGGAAACATTACCTCTACGGTCTTTATTGACATTTCAATCAAGGAAGGTGTTATGGAAAATATTAATCTCGGTGCTAGTTGTTCGCTCGAGGAAGTGGTTTCATATATCGCTTTATTTAAAGAATTCCGCGATGTCTTCGCTTGGATCTACGAAGAAATGCCAGGGATCGATCTTCCGATCATTGTGCATGAGATTAAAACTTACCTAGGTGTAAAACCTGTTCGACAAAAACTCCGCCCGGTCCATCATAAGAAGACCGCGACTATCAAGGAAAAAGTTGAGAAATTGTTGAAATCTGGCTTCATCTATCCCGTCCCTTTGACAAAATGGGTTTCAAATATTGTTCCGGTCACTAAGAAGCAAGGGACTATTCATGTCTACGTTGATTATAGGGACCTCAATAAGGCTTGTCTGAAAGACAATTACCCTACGCCCTTCATCAACTAGATCATTGATAATTGCGTCAATAATGTGATTTTCTCTTTCATGGATGGTTTCTCAGGGTACAACGAAATTGAAATTTTACTCACTGATCAACATAAGACAACCTTCATCTGTCCATGGGGAACTTTCGCCTATCGAAAACTACCATTTGGCCTAAAAAATGTTGGTGCTACATTCCAAGGGGCCATGTCATATGCTTTCCACGATATCAAACATATTGCGTAACCTTACCTCGACGATTTACCAGCCCATTCATCCAATTGATCAGACCATTTTGGTCATCTACGAGCTATTTTTCTTCGATGCCGATTCTACCGCAATCGTTTGAACCCACACAAGTGTATCTTTGCTGTCGAATCGGGTCGACTCGTCGGCTTTGTTGTTTCCAAGGATGAGATTCAAGTGGATCCCTTAAAAATTAAGGCTATCCTTGCTTTACCTCCACCTAATAATTTGACACAACTCCAAATTTTGCAGGGGAAAGAAAACTTTCTTCACCATTTCATTTGTAACTATGCTGAGATTACCAAAGGATTTATGTGATTGTTGCAGAAAGACACCCCTTTCATCTGGGATGACACTGCTCAACGATCATTTGCTACTCTTAAGCATGCATTGACCAACGCACCTCTGTTGCATCCTCCGAATTATACAAAGGACTATATCCCTTACTTAGCAACCTATACTTACACTATTGCTATGGTGTTAGTTCAATATGACCCTAATGGTGAAGAACATGTGATATATTATTTGAGAAAAAGTCTATCTGGTCCAGAGCTTCGATATTCACATGTTGAGAAGTTGGCTCTAATAGTCCTCATCGCTGTCCAGAGATTTTGTCATTACATTTTTATATGCACCACCACAGTTATCACGGACTCTAACCCCATGTATCACATTCTGACATGTCAATTTCCTGGGGGAAAATATTCGAAATGAATCTTCATCCTTTAGGAATTCGATCTCGAGTTTGCTAAGTCCAAAGCCAAGAAATCCTTGGTGTTTGTGGAGCTCAACTGTAATCTTCCCCATGCTGATGAAGACACCGAGCCTATAGATTCTCTCCTCGATGAATCTCTATTCCTCATCAACACACCTGATCCTTGGTATGGAGACATCCTTCTTTATCTCCAGACCCAATGCTTTTAGCCCAATATCTCTCATGAAGAACGTCGATGTATTCGTCACCATTCTCGTCACTACCTTATCCTAGGCAACACTTTGTATCATCGTGGTATTGATAATATCCTACGATGATGTTTGACTCATGAAGAGGTTGAACACGTTCTTAATTACTGACACCTTGGAGCCTGTGGTGGTCACCTTTCTGGGATGGCTACAACTCAAAGTGTTTTACGTGCTAGCTACTTTTCGCTCTCTATTTTCAAATATTGTATTGAGGCAGTCAAAAAATTCCCACCCTGCCAAGTTTTTCACAAAAAGGCACACACCCACCCTGCTCCGCTGCATCCCATTATTGCCATCGGCCCCTTTTCCAAATGGGGCATTTATTTCATGCAGTGTAAGCCTACCTCAGTCAGGGGGCAAGGTTACATCATCGTCGTCGTCGATTACTTCACAGAATGGGATGAGGCTATGACTACCTTTCTGAATGATGGTCGTACTACAACTCTTTTATTCTTCAACTACGTCATCACTCGCTTTGGTGTTCCACAAGCCATTTTCACTGATCATGGTTCACACTTTCAAAACCAAATGATGAGTTATTTTCATGACAGGTTGGGTTTTCGCCAGGATAAATCATTCCCATACTATCCTCAAGAAAATGGACAAGTTGAAGCTATCAACAAGGTCCTTAAAACCATGATTCAACGTATGGTAGGGGAAAACAAGACATCTTGGCACCTACAAATTTTCTCCGCTCTCTGGGCTTACTGTACTTCAGTGAAAAATTCTACTGGATTCACTCCTTTCCAGTTAGTATATGGCATAAAATCTGTTTTACCAATCGAGTGCGAAATTTCCTCGTTGGACTCAAAGTAGAACTCCTACCTCACACTTCTGCTGAAGAAGAATGCTTCTTACACCTGACCAGGTTGGATGAAACATGTCATGTTGCATCTCTTGTTAATGAGACGTATCAAAAGTGAATCAAGAATAAATATGACAAATCCATCTATCCTCGTACTTTTGCAGAAGGAGACCTAGTCCTCATTTATGACCAGGCTCATGATAAGTCAGGGACATGAAATTTAGAACCTTTGTGGCATGGTACTTACATCATGAAATGTGTTTTACATAGAGGCACCTACGCTCTAGTTGACTATGATGAAATCTCCCTGGGTGAGCCCCTAAACGGGCTTTACCTTAAGAAGTACTATGCATAGAACATCTAGCATGCATGCTTTGTACACTATTGTATTTTTAGTTTGGTGTGTATTTTTCTCTTGTGTGCACGAGTTTTGCCTTAGCCACTCATACTGTGTCTTGTGTTTGCATGCGCAGATGACATATTCCTTTCCTATCTTTATCAGGTTTGTAGATGGCGCTAGTCGACACACCCAAAACATTGCTTCTGCAGCTTGGGTCATTTACCACTCTAACGAGTTGGTGAATTCAGGAGTTATTTTCTTAGGATCGACAACTAACAACATGGAAGAATATCATGCTGTCATCAAACTTTTAACCGAAGCCTCCTCCCTAGGTATATCTCATATGATCATTAACCTAGACTCTCAACTTGTGGTCTGTCAACGTAATCGAATCTATGCCATTGACAATCCTATCCTATTGCGTCCCCATCTACAAGTTCATCGTCTTGAAAGCATGTTTGATTTTATCGAATATAGACACATACCAAGAGAAATTAATACAACTTCGGATTCATTAGCCAATTACATCATGGATCGGTATCTCGCACATAGATGAGGTTTCATAAAGGAAATAAATCATACATCACATGTAAATTAAATGCATCACAAAAAGACATCATTATTTGAAAACATCATTTGGCACCATAAAAAATCGGATATGTATATATATACGGCGTGACAGAAAATGTTTGATTACATCAAAAAGTACATAGAAGGGAAAAATGTTGGGTCCTCATGCCCATAACATTGTCATACATGCTATACAAAAAACATCAGAGAAGTCCTAGTCCTCCTGCATCACATTGTGTTCTGAGAAGCACACTACCGCACGGGCTACTCATCTTAGTAAGGAGTTAATAGCCTCAGGGAATCCCACTGTATGTCTTTGCATATGCAAGGGTATGTCCTGCCTCCTAAGAGGATGGAAACCCATCATGAGACCACATAGGTTTCTCTCAAGCTCTCGGAGACCCCCCTGTTGCTACCTCATGATCTACTGATATCTGAGCATCTCCACGGTGCCCCAGTGCCTGTACCTCTGCTGGACGTGTTGCTCCCCTATCTTCACAATGAAATGATACGTATGTTAAAAAACTCTTCGAAGTACCCCCAAAAAATAATATAAACTTTAAAATAAAAAAAAATTTGACAAGATTGTTTTGGTTTCTCACCTGACGCATCCCAGTCCATTCCATCTGGAAGAACCAGGTCCATGCTCCCTCATAAGTCCACTCCGGCATATGGGAAGTCCTTTATAATGATTAGCTGACATCTTAGCCAAGCAAAGAAATCACCTGTAAATCTGAACTCTGACTTCGTACCCAGCCTCGGAGACAGACTTGTCCATCGTTCCATATGTGGTTCACCCACCAGTCATATTGCTAATGCAATCCGTGGTTGCATCTGGGGAATGCGTTCTAGGAAAAACGAGACCAGAAATGAACCATATCCAAACTACTTCTGTTGCCCCGTTCGACATCTCGAAATATGCTCCTTCACATTTTGAAGGAATGCTTCAGTCCAGTTAAACACAGTTGGATCTAAAGATTACAAACCATAGGCCACCTGCGATATCGAAAACAAGTGCGAGATGGTACTCCCTACTAAAGTCGTCATGGAAAATAGAATGGATCAAAGAGGTAGATCTCTGATATATTTTGTTGCAATTCTACCTCGCACCAATATCGGTGTTGGGACACAATGATTTTCCAAGTATTCTTCTACCGACACAGGAAGTGCCCTCTGTGGTCCAGATAAGATAACAGGAGCCCCTCTCTTTGAGAGGCTGGTCAGGAAATACACATCCTCCAACTCGATGGTAAGCAGTTGTGTCCCAATTTGGAACCCCTGCTCTATAGAGTTCCACAACCCGATCATGTATTCAAGAAGGAGAACATCCTTCTTCATCTTTTTCATCTTAAAGAACTTGAGGAGACTGTAGTTCCTCAATGCGTCCCTTGATCGGGGACTTTGCAAGGAAACCACATCATTGATCTCATGCTCTCTTTCTTTCCACTCGATCATGACTTTCGCCAAATTTGCCTACAATCATCATCAATCAAAGATCATTAGTCATGTTACATTGATGAAATTTTTGGCAATAAAAACTTACAAAATCATTTTTTATTTGTTTATGATGCCAACGCTCCTTTTAATCTCCCATCAGAGTGCCAACTCACCTATAATGGGCTCACCAGGGAATTATCATTTTTGCAAAATGCTCCCCCTAGCCTTTTAGAAGAGCACCGAGGTTTTTGAGCGTTTTTTGGGCATGTTTGTTCTTTTTGGGTAGTGCCCCCTTCACTCCTTCAATAGAGTGCTGACGCAGTTTCACTAGACTTGGAGGGATGTTGAAAAATCAGGCAGCACTCCCCCTAGCATTCTAGGGGAGCGTTGAGCCCTTTTCGACGCTTGAGACCTCCTAGGGCATCATTTTTAAAGCCCAATAATTACCCAAAACTAAAATGTAAACCATATAAATTGAAGGAAAGAAAAAGAGGACCAAACTGCTCCAGACAGTGATAGAAATAGATGACCGTAGCTCTGACACTGATGGATGCAAGAATCACCCTCCAAAGCTCAATTTCTCCACTGCTAAAAATCTTTACAAAAATGAATTGGTAAAAGACATTTTTACCCTATTTTACTATTATAGAATTTCATTTTTTGCCAAAACATAGTTATTTTGGGTTTTGAGAAATATTTTGGAGGCATTATTAATACCTTGGTGTGCAGTTTTATCATTATTGGCAGGTTTCAGAGCATTTTATTTTTTATTTTTATCTTGTCGCATTTACGAGCATGATCTTCGTTCATTCTCACACTCGAAAAAACACGAGAACGCACCGAGTAAACTTTTATCTCTTTTTCGGACTTGCATGGATACACGAAAAAGGAACCCCCTAGAGTTGTCTTTAATGTCTTTTCAGACTCTCTAAACATGAAAATATTTCTGAGTGATCTTGCTTCCTTCCCACTCGTTAAAACGTTTGAAAGGGTGTCTTTCGAGTGATAATTTATGTCTTTTTTAGCGTCATGAGATTAACATTATGAAAAAGGACAACTCTGGAGTCATCTTTAAGTTCTTTTTAGACTCTCTAAACATGAAAAATCACCGATTTTACCTTCTCTGGACTCGTTAAACAATCATACATTGAAGGGCCCATATGGGACCGAACCCTTACTTCTTCCAGTTCGTTAAACAAAATAAGAGGGACTTAATGAAGGTGAGTTATATTGAGCATGTGTTACCCTCCTCGAGATTGTTAAATTAAAAATAGGTACTCGTCTATCTGGATGGGGGAAAAATTTGAAGGAAGTAATCCAAATAGTTTTTGAAAACATCACTAGTCACTCTTACAGTCGCCCTTGAATATGACACTTTGTCTTTGCATACATTTTAATCCATTGAACCTCTACACTGAACCAATCCTCTGAGTTTATTTACTCCTTTGGGTCACCCGATGAAAGTCACAGTGTCCATTGCATCATCATGTTTTGGTTCATTTCATGTTTCTGTTGTTGTGCCTCAGTGTTTAAGGGAAGTATCTTCCTTGAGAGTCAACCATAAAAAATATCTTGTTTCAATACCCATGTTAGTCCATGTTCATTTGATCTACCAATTTACATCTCTATGTCAGTTTCATTTCGTTGATGGGAGATACATCAAGGCCCTCCTGCGACGAGTCTATTCCTGTCGACTTCAACACATCATCCAGGAACTAGACTTAGAAACCAATTAGTACCTTGGGACTTGCATACCTCAATGGAAGGCCTTGTTGCTTCCGACAGTGGGTTTACATCATTGACCCTTGATCGGATGATTCCACGAATGTTCAACTTCATCTCATCTATTCACATTTGCTGGACTATATTAGGGTACCTTGGGAATCATTGACATCAATGGTTTTTTCCCTCGCACTTGTTAACAATTTACCTCATTGACCGATAATCAAGTGGTTTATACCATGTTCGACATCAAGACATATATTCACATGGTTAGACTCATAGCACGTTCAGATCANACCCTGGGTTGAGTGATCACTCTGGTATGTACTTTTCCCAAGTTGCAACGTAGTTTCTCTTGAACATTGACACATATATTGTCACATATATCCACTTTGTATTGGTCCATGGCTATGTCCTATCGTATCGTAGATCAACTATGTATTTTTTGTGGCTACGATCATTTCATGTCATGGAAGTATAGATCCACATTGTGTCTTGTGTGGATATACCTTTTTTTTAATACAATTATGGATCCGTAGTGTATTTTATGACGGCCATATCTTGCAAGTATTTATCATCCAAGCATAGGTATGCCTGCCTTGGGTTTGAAACATATCATAATATTTGTTTGATGGTTGTGTGAAGCTTCTACCAGGTTCTCCAAGTCCATACCCTTGCTCGAAAAAGTCTACAAGGTACTTCAGTCATCACGTCTTCTAACTTCGCACTTTGGGGGGCAATCTGTTACACATCAAAATTACTCATTTCAATGATGACCTATTTTCGTCATTACAAGCGTTACAAGTGTCGCAAGTGTCATAGAAATCATATAGTCATCTTACCTATGTCATTTCCCGAACGAAATCGCAAGGACACTTCAAAGACACCCAAAAAGACTGGTTTAAGAAGGAGAAATCACATGACAAGGAGTACAGAGCTTTTACCATGGAAAAAACCACTCAAAAGTCATTTTTGAAGGCCAACGCTCCCCTACCCACTGTCAGAGAGTTCCAACACTCCCTGCCCTCCTTTGGGGGAGCGTTGCAACACTCTGTGCCCCATTTTGAGGGAGCACTGGGCTATTTGAGGAAATCTTGGGCTGTTGAGGAAAATCAGGGAAAATCCCCCTCATCTCTAGAGTTAGTTGGATTCAAATCTGAGGTCAAGGATGGATCTTAGGGAGGATCCACAACTGATGGAGAAATATCCTCAACCTATCCCAAGAATATTTAAGGTGGTTAGGCCTCTCCAAGCCTATATAAGGAGGCCTCTTCATGGGGAAAAGGGAGTACATTGAAGACATCAAACTTATGATCTCATAAGGGAGATAATCAGTAAAGAATATTCATTTTTTTTGTGGATTATTTGAGAAAGGGGTTGGACAAGGAGAGCTATAAGAGGTTTTTGCAACTTCATCAAAATTCTGTAAGTATTGCTATCTAGTTCTCATTAATACATGTGCTTGGCCTATTTCTTTCAAGGTTGTGTATGCTTACATGAAATTGTCTTTGATAGATAGATCTAGTTTTGGATTAATCATGGTAGAATAGGAAGTTGTTTTGTCTTTGTTGTTATTGGATTGCAGGACTTGTTGAAGAGCTTGGGGATCAATGCTCAACTATGACTGGGCAAGTACAAACATCGACAAAAAGGTACATTCTTCTTCCTTTTCTCTATTTGATTGACTTAGCTAGGTTTAAAATGATGTTAGTGACCAAAGTTAGCACCTTTCTGTCTTGATCTTAAATATTTAGAGTTCAAGAGCAAATCCACTTGTCCGCAGGGGGATTTTCCTGTAATAGTCTCGATCTCAAAAAGTTGTTGAAGATTCGACAGTGCTAATACTGATGTGGTACCAATCTTCTCCTTCAAAGTGTCCAAATCATTTTTTTGCTTTCCTTCCCACTGAAAAGTGTTCTTCAGAATGGTTAAGGCATGCAAAGGAGCTCCTATAAAGGAGAAGTTGGGAATGAATCTTGTCCAATACTGGACTGCACCTAAGAAGCTTCAGAATTCAGTTACACTTTTTGGCTTAGGCCAATTTACAATTACATCAATTTTGGAAGGATCAATGTTCAATTGTCCTCCTCCTACAATATGACCTAAGTATACAAGTACAGTCTTGCCAAATTCACATTTAGACATTTTTACATACAAATGTTTCCTTTGCAAAGTATCCAATACTTTCTTTACATGCCTCACATGTTCATCCCAAGCCCCGCTAAAAATAAATATTTTGTCTAAATACACAACCACAAAGTCATCTAGGAAATGCCTAAATGCCTCATTCATCACACTCATGAAAGTTGTCGGAGCATTACAAAGCCCAAACGACATAACTAACCACTCAATCAATCCTTGTTTGGTTTTAAAGGAAGTCTTCCATTCATCCTGTTCTGCGACCTTGATTTGATGATATCCACTGCGCAAATCCAACTTAGTGAAATAAAGAACATTCTTAAACTGATCAAGTAAATCATCTATACGAGGAAGAGGGTATCAATTTTTCACTGTGATTTTGTTTAAGGCCCGGTAATAAACACACATTCACCATATGCTATCTTTCTTTAGCACCATGACGATCGAAGAACCATAAGGAGATGAACAGGGCCTGATGACCCCTTGATCCAATAATCCATGTACTCTCTTCTTGATCTCTTTCATCTCCACCACTGACATCCTGTACATGCCCACATTAGGAAGAGGAGAATCTTGCTGAAGATGTATCTCATGTTGGACTTCCCTCTTAGGAGGTAATCCATCTAGTTCCTAAAAAATATCATCATACTTAGAAATAATATCAATTAATTTATTTTTATGAGATGGATCACACCCTTGGAAAACGTCGGATGTCCCGACATCTTTCTCTTTGACGACCATTAGTACATATCTCTTATTAGTGTTTATGAGTATTTTCATTTTCCCTACACTAACAAGTGTCATATTTACCCTCATGTTGTGTGCTCTAACAATATATTCCACTCCCCCTTTAGTAAGGTGGTATTTGTTGTCATGACGAAAGAAGATTGCTTTTCTATCATAAAGATAAGTACTTCCCAACACTATTCCACATATATCAAGTGACAGAACATCCAAATCCACTTCATCAATCAACTTTGAAGCAACAACAAATTTGACCCTACATTGTTTAGTGACATTAAGTTTTTCTTTATCACATACCCAACCAAGAGGATAAGGCTTTGGATGTGGTTTCGTTACAAGACCCATATTCTTTACAAGTGCTTCATATATTAAGTTTACTTGGGAACCCAGATAAACTAATGTATCTATCTTAGTATGTTTAGATACAACTCTTATATGAAATAACTCATTCCTCTTTCGTTCATCAACATGAGATTCATCATTGGAACTTGAACTAGCATGAAGATAATATTTATCTTGTACTCCAACCGTTGTGATCTTTCCTTCATCTCCTGAATCAGAACCAAGATCTTGCTTCATTGTAGCAACGGTCTTTGTCTTCTCCTTTCCACCGAACTATTTTGATTTCTTTTCTGGATGCAGTTTCCAATAATGTTCTTCATCATGACCGCTCTTATTACAATGAGTGCAATATGGTTTTCATCCTTCTCTCATCACTTTGGTGGTATTCTTGTCCTTCCTTTTAAACTTCTTGAAATTTTTATGTGGGAGAATGGAAGGTTTCTTCATGGGCTCTTCTTGAACATGTTTTCCCCTGTTCTCAAGGTGAGTGGATTGCACACAAACTTCATCAAGACTGATGGGGTTAACCATTAGTAAAGTATGATGAATATAACTATGAAGTGCACCAATATACTTCATTAGAGTTTCATATGAATCCAAAGGAATGTTCAATGCAAGAGCTTTCTTCCTAAATTCTTCTATGAAACTTTGTACAATTTGACCTTTACTTTATCATAAGGTTTTCCTTTCCATCATTTATTTATGTAAATACCCTAATGGATATAACTGCTTCCTTATCTTTGATTTAAATTCCGACCATGAGGAAAGAAGACTACCACACTCACTTATGTCTTGAAGCTTGCTCTCCCACCATACAAGAGCAGTTCCTTCCAACCGAAGAGAAGCCAGTTGCACTTTAACTTCCTCTCCATCAATATGTTGAACAAGACAATATATTTCAACTTGTCGGATCCAATTATCTATCTTTTCAGGATTAACATCTCCATTAAACATAGGTAAAGAAAATTTTACATCAAGCTTTAATAATGGTTTCTTAAAAGAGGCTTTATGGCTAGAATGATGAGAATGCTCAGAGGAAGAAGAACTAGAACTTGANATCTATCTTAGTATGTTTAGATACAACTCTTATATGAAATAACTCATTCCTCTTTCGTTCATCAACATGAGATTCATCATTGGAACTTGAACTAGCATGAAGATAATATTTATCTTGTACTCCAACCGTTGTGATCTTTCCTTCATCTCCTGAATCAGAACCAAGATCTTGCTTCATTGTAGCAACGGTCTTTGTCTTCTCCTTTCCACCGAACTATTTTGATTTCTTTTCTGGATGCAGTTTCCAATAATGTTCTTCATCATGACCGCTCTTATTACAATGAGTGCAATATGGTTTTCATCCTTCTCTCATCACTTTGGTGGTATTCTTGTCCTTCCTTTTAAACTTCTTGAAATTTTTATGTGGGAGAATGGAAGGTTTCTTCATGGGCTCTTCTTGAACATGTTTTCCCCTGTTCTCAAGGTGAGTGGATTGCACACAAACTTCATCA
Organism: Picea sitchensis; assembly: GCA_010110895.2. NCBI lineage: Eukaryota > Viridiplantae > Streptophyta > Pinopsida > Pinales > Pinaceae > Picea > Picea sitchensis. The sequence goes on along the minus strand of SNQJ01S0069743.1, from coordinate 29,761 downwards.
AGACTGATGGGGTTAACCATTAGTAAAGTATGATGAATATAACTATGAAGTGCACCAATATACTTCATTAGAGTTTCATATGAATCCAAAGGAATGTTCAATGCAAGAGCTTTCTTCCTAAATTCTTCTATGAAACTTTGTACAATTTGACCTTTACTTTATCATAAGGTTTTCCTTTCCATCATTTATTTATGTAAATACCCTAATGGATATAACTGCTTCCTTATCTTTGATTTAAATTCCGACCATGAGGAAAGAAGACTACCACACTCACTTATGTCTTGAAGCTTGCTCTCCCACCATACAAGAGCAGTTCCTTCCAACCGAAGAGAAGCCAGTTGCACTTTAACTTCCTCTCCATCAATATGTTGAACAAGACAATATATTTCAACTTGTCGGATCCAATTATCTATCTTTTCAGGATTAACATCTCCATTAAACATAGGTAAAGAAAATTTTACATCAAGCTTTAATAATGGTTTCTTAAAAGAGGCTTTATGGCTAGAATGATGAGAATGCTCAGAGGAAGAAGAACTAGAACTTGAAGGTGAGAATGGAGGCTCAAAAGGATCTCCACCAACCCCTTGGTTTACCGAAGCATCATCATATTCATGTGCTTCATTTTTCTTCTCTTTCTTCTTCATCCTCTTCTCGTAATCTCCATACATTCGTTCATCCATTTATGGCATGCGATAAAAGACCATGTGAATTTTTTTCTCCTATTCGTCACGCTTGTCCTCTTCTGCCATTTTCTTCCTTCGGGATGCATGACCAATTTCGGGATTGAAATTATTAAGAGTTCCTTCACCCTGCTTATGCTTGGCCCTAGTAAGCATTCATACTCAACAATTCAAGTCAAAGACGATTGCTCTGATACCAACATGATCCAGAATATTTTCGTCCAGTGACTTATTAAAGAATTGTATTAAATGAGCATAAACTAAAGTACACCATAAAGAAGGAAAAACTCAAAAGGAAAAAGACATAAGCATGGAATATAAATGTACAAACTTGATAACGGAGTTTGTCCCTGGTGGACTACCTCTCTGAGTCTTTCTCTCAAATGGGTTGGCCTTTTTATTAACTCCACAAAAGAATTGGGAAAAATACATAAGTATACCACATTTTGGAGTTAAGCTACATAATCTTTTCTTAGATAAAAAAAAAACATCACCACTACATTCATGTTGTCTAATTACCTAAAAATGATTGTCTCCATGCCTCGATCCAAGTCTGTCACTTTCGGGGCCAAGAGACAATCCTGTCTCGATTTTCGTGCCTACATTTGCAATTAATGAATGGACTCTGTCTCGAAATCCATTCCTTTGTCTCCAAATTCATGTCTCTTCCACACGACCGTGCCCTTGGTTTCCCCTATACTCTAGCAAAAACCCCCTTTATATAATAAAATGTGGGCGGCTATGAATTAATGGGGTGCTTGGCACATTGTTTAGCAGAGGCTATTTTAAGTCGTTGGTTGGTGGAGGTTTAGGCGGAGGTCTCGGGGTCGAACCCATGGGCCTCCCCTTTCCTTTTGGTGTATTGTTATACAATTGGCGGGTGGATATATATAGCAGACTGATGGAATATGCCTCCAATCTGGCAGAACTACCGCCAAATTTGGTAGTATATTTACTATATATATATATATATATATATATTAGATTTTCGGTTGTTGGGCGTCATTGGGCATTTTCCCATTACCACGTGGCAGCTCATGATTGGGCCACGTGGAAGCTAAAAATTGGCCCACATCACCTCCTTGTAAATTCACCTTGCCACATCACTTCTCTGCCACATGTTGTGCAGATGCCATGTCATCCTACCACGCATTGTAAAGATGCCACATGTCTTGTATGGACTTCCACCTAGCATTTTTTCATTGGTCCACATGTCGGCCCAAAAAGTCCAAAAATGACTGACACGTGGTAGCCTCTAGTGCTGCCACATCATCATGTTGATGTCATGTTGAAGTGATCATGACTCGTGTCGCCCTCTACGCTTGCCACATAAGATTTATGGATAATGACGTCATCCATACTGATGTTGACGTCAACAGTACAGATGTTGACTCACCCCCTGCTGACTCGGCTAGGTTGACCAAAACTTGGACCACAAATATATTTCGATCTGTAACACCGTTTGATGATTCATTTACACCGTTAGAAATCTTATGACGTGCTCTTCGCGATCATGCCATTTTCACTGAGTTTTGGGAACTTTGAATTTTTGCCTTTTCTCTATCTGCTGAAGCCATTCTAGGTGTCGTGAGTTGCCTCTACGAGTTCTGAGTTGATCTTAGCCTTCTCTGGATCCCTTTTGGATCATAATGAAACTAGGAAATTTTCCCAGTTAGTGTTAGTCTTCTTCAACTCTTCCAGTACTAGCATATTCATTAAACAAGAGTAAAAAAAATTGGTATCCAGTTGCTTGGACTTAGCTTGGACCCTATCTGACATCTTTCCAATACTCTTGAAAAGGTAAAAGGGAAGGTTCATGGAATATTTCCCAGTGAAGTATAGTAGTAATGTGATATGGTATTGATATACCATATTGAACCTTCCGTCACATGTGAAGTACCTTTGAATGACCTTGAGCATCTTGTAAAAATACTTCAACATGTGACTTCTTGACACTCCTTCAGATAGATTGTCTCCTTGGTATTCAGGTTTTATGAATTCCTTGGAGAAAGAAGAGTTCAAAGACATGGCTTTAAACCACTTATCACCACAAACATGTATCTCTGTGGCTACATATATAGATTTCTCAGAGACTTCAAAATCAAACACCCCCACTGTAGTCTTTGTCCCACTGAAGTTGAGTGTAAACTGCTTAGCTACTTCAGAATATCCTCTTTTCATTTTCTCACAAACATTTAGGTAGCCCACCCTCTAGAAAGATTCCTTGAAAAATGGTTCAGAATGGATGAGTTGCATTTCATGTGGTTCAACTCTCACAATCTTTGCCCCTTTTTGGATCTTCGTTCCTTGATGACTGTCCATAATGACTGTTTGAAAAACCTCATGTACCCTCTTTTGACAAGTTGTTATGAGTTATGTAATAAGAATAAGAAATTCAGGGTTTGTTTACAGAGCTGACACACTTAGGGTTTACATGAATGAAGAATTTATACACAACAATAGTGTGAGGATGAACAAGTTGCAAGTAGGAAATAATAAAAGAGAAAAACAACTCAACTGGATGAAACTGTAGACAAGCATAATTGAAGCAACTCTGTGTAAAACATAGGGTTTGTAGCGACAGTGGTTAAGTTTGCAGTGCCAGTCTTCAACGCAAATTGAACTAGGTTTTTATCAAATACTTGCAAGATTTTCCATGTTTGAGGAGAAACATATGAGGTTCTGGTTAAAACCTCATCCCTATATGAATCTCAACTGAAAAGGGTTTGATCTATCAATAAACAGAGCGTTCGCAATGCATAGTTTGCAATGCAGATTTTTAATGGACAGTTTGTAGCACATATTTGCAGTGGATAATGCTATCGTTTGCAAGAAGAAACTATAAGATGACCCTTTGGTATAAAAATATTGAAAATTTATAGGGTTTAGGATACCAAAGCTGTGGGTTTTAATTGTGCAGAGAGTTGGAAACGCATAGAACATTTAATAGTTTGCAATGCAGGAACAATATACAACAATTTATAGTTTCAATCAACCATTTAAGCAACATGCAATCACCAAAGAAGTACCTGGTGTGTATGGAACTTGGGCTGGTGTCTCATTAACTCGAGTGGGACTTAGGTAGAAGCATCCAATCCTTTTCATCTACTACATCCAGTTCGCAGCGCCAATTTTCAGACTCTAGCAACGCGCTTAATTCAAACTGTTAGAGTTGTTCCTTGAAACAATCTTGGAAGTCATAATGAATTGAATGCGATGAAAATGATGAGATATTCCCTAACACAGTTTCAAAGTACAATATGAGAGATTAGTGCTTAAGGTACTTCTTGATACAATGCAATATTTGAGGTGATTTTGCAGCAAGTATATTTGACACTCGACTTGATCTTCAAACGGTTGAAAATGACATATGGAACCTTTTGTACATACCTTTGAGACAAGACATATGATGATGATTTTAATACCATGGGTGTGACCCATGTTGACCCTTACTTCTATCATGATGATGAACAATTCCATGACACCAAGGCTCTTACAAAGACTAAAATCAAAACTATGCTCATAGAAAAATCAAAGATGAGTTATGACATGAGATATAACTCAAAGCCTAAAAATTTAAATACCCTATGAATCAAACCTAGAAATCTAAAAATATTTTGACCCCTACACATACTATGTGCTAGCACTGCATATGTGTCTACTACTGACTGCCAAACATCAAATCTGTTTGTCTGTAAAATGGTTTTTAACCTTTTAATCCAAAAAGCATAGTTTTTTCCATCAAGCCTTGGTGCTCCAATCTTAGCATATTAAATGATATACTTCTAGTGATTAAACTATTTCTTGAAGGAACTGCTCTGATACCAATTGTTGGAATACTAAGAGNGAGCAATGTTCAACAATTTAAATTCAACGGTATAAATCAACCATGAAAAATAAGAAATCACACATACATAGTACAATAGATTTTTATGTGGAAACCCAATGAGAGAGAAAAGTACAGAATGGTTTTCTTATATGTTAGAAGAAATACATTCACAGGAAGCACCAACTTCCTTATTTTCCAGCTAAAACTGGAAGGAGGCTCCAACCCCCTATTTTTCAGGATACAACCTAAAGGAATCTCCAACTCCCCAATTCTCCAACACCAACTAGAAGGACGCTACAACCCCCTTTCCTTGCCCCATCCAACCACCCAAAAATATAAATGTAGACAATCTGTCAATACCACCAAATCAATCAACCTGTTATTGATCTATTACTGTCACTGCCATAACCTGTCACTGTTGCTATACTTCATCAACTCCACTCAAACCATTATGTCTCAAACCCTCATACCAATATCCACAAGAAAGTATCCCAAATAAAATACTAATGAACTACTAAGACATTTATGTGTTGGACTATTGCAGAATATAGACTCTAACATACACAGTAAGCCATACCTCTCAAACTATAGTTGGCCTCATAGATTTGATCTTCTGATCTTTACTTTCCTCAACAGATCTGTGCCATGTGCTTTGTAAACTCACATATGTCCACAATCTATCCCATTGTGCCTTGCAGATTTCTTCACCCTACTTCCTCTGCAATTCGCGTATTTCTTTGTTTCTCTGTGCATCCGTGTTTTCCTTCACTGAACCCTGTGGACAATCGTGCTCTTCCTTCACTACAAATCGCAGATGTATGCACTCTTCCTTCACTGCAAATCATGGATGTCCATGCTCTTCCTTCACTGCAAATCATGGATAGCCTCAGGAAAACAATAGAACAATAAGATCATTTTCGTCCCTTCGGTTCCTGCAACTTGTCTCTTCACTGCATCAGACTCACTGCTTTAGATATGTTAGTAGTACCTTGCCATAACATTTTACAACATAGATATTCAATGTTCTCAATAGGTGTTAATAAGAGTCTCTTGAAGTATTATTTATAATTTCCAAGTTACTTCCTTAGGGGCTTAGCTTATAACTGTTTTACCCCTTTTCCTTATTTTAGGGCTAACCCACACTCTCTTGTTGCAACTAATTTACCCTTAATTAAATTCTTGTTGCAACTATTTTACCCTTAATTAAATTCTTGTTGAAACTACTTTACCTTTAATAAATGACCTGTAACTTCTTACTGACCTTCTAAGGGCTTCTAGATAATTCTTCAGGGTCCTCCAACTTCACAAGGACATAACTCCTAAACCATGAGGAACCACGTGGAGTACCACATATCATTGGAAATTACATGATGCATACTATCCATCCATGAATGTGTTACCTGCATTTACACTTTCATTCATGTCCTTTTTCTTCGATCAACTGTGGGTTTCATAACCATACCTTCGTGGCTTCTTGACTTTTTCAAGGGTTGACATCAATGACAACTAATATTTCAACACAATTTGGGTTTGGCATAAGTAAAACATATAAATATGGTGTATTGTAATGATTTGTTGTTTCTATTAGTAGTGTGGTGATGTAGATTTAATCTGAATTAGTTGTAGGGTTGTTCTTGTCTAAAGCAATATAGTAGGATGTCGATTGTGTCTTAGGTGTAGACCAAGATTAGTCATGTGATTATCTATTATATGAATGAATAAGACAACAAGAGAGAAGGAGATTCTCAAAGAAGGATGTTTTTCCTAGTTAACGATTTCTGGGGTAAAATATTTGTGTACTGTGTGATTTTCATTGTTTTTTTTCTACTTTAATTATGTATTCTCTTTCTCGTTTGGTTTAGTGTGAGTATTATTTCTCTACAAGTGGTATCAGATCTTCTCTGATACAAATGGTATCAAAGATTTATTTTTTTCATTGTACAAGTGGTATTAGAGAAAGGCTAATCAAATCTTGGATCTGAGCTAAACCTAGGTCCAATAGGATTTATAAGAAAGCGATCTTTAAATTTGTGCTTAAAAGAATGGAAAGTAGTATGAGGATAGAGTTCAAAATTTTAATGGTCTGAATTTTGAGCTTTGGAAGCTTAGTATGGAATATCTCCTTGTAGATCAAGAACAATGGGTAGTTGTGAGTCTGGGAATGATTTCGACGGGTATGTCGAAGGAAGAATTGGAGAAACTCGAGAGGAGGAAAATGAGTATGATTTGACTTTGTCTTGCATATTCGATATTTTTGAATGTCTCAGGCAAATACTCTACAAAGATACTATGGGATAAGTTGGGAATCTTGTGTCAATCAAAATCCCTGGTAAACAAGATGTTCCCTCAGAATAAATTGTATCTTCCGAGGATAAGTGATGGAAGCTTAGTAATAGAGCACCTGAATGCATTCAATACTGTAATAATATAGTTATTTTTTATGGACAATAAATTCATTGAGGAGGATAAATGTATTACTCTAATGATTACTTTTCCATATTCATGGGATATATTAATCATGAACATCAAGAGTAATTTGTCCACATTAAATATTTAAGACGTGGTTGCATCCCTACTGTCAGAGGAAATGATATGGAAGAACATGGAAGGATAGATGAAGGATGCCTTGATGGTGATAGGTTGCCCGATTGACAAAGATAAAGGTACATTCTCCGGTATAAATCTTAATTGAAGGGGTAGATCTAAATCCCTGATTTAGTCAATGAGAAGATGGTGGAAATGTCGTAAATCTGGGCATTACAAGATAGACTACAAATCGAAAGTGACTAACATTATTCTAGGATATGAAGAGAAGTATTTAAATAAAAGAAAGACTACTCTAGACAAAGGAGGATATGTGAATCTTGTTGATTAATTGGGTTGGTTGTCATTGATTTCAACCCTTGAAGAAAGTCTGGTAGTGAATTCTGGTAGCACAAAGGTTTGGGTAATGGACCCAAGTTTGTTTGATGTATAAAGGTATGCGTTTTGATATATTTTCCTGTAAGACTAGTCTATATGGATAGTACATGTCATGCCATTTCTGGTGGTATGTGTAGCATCACATAACTCCTCACGGTTTGAGAGTTATGGCCTTATGAAGTTGGAGGACTCTCATATGTTGGCTTGAAGCCCCAAAAGGTCAAAGAAGTCAAAGTGTTTTCAAAGAAGAAATTATTTAAATAATAAAGTGAAGTGACAAAGTCAAAGAGGATTATTTACATAATAAAGTGAAGTGACAAAGTCAAGGAGGATTATTTAAATAATAAAGTGAAGTGACAAAGTCAAGGAGGATTATTTAAATAATAAAG
>SNQJ01S0069743.1:5813-18368 GCA_010110895.2 Picea sitchensis | reverse complement strand
GGGTTAGGAGGAGGGGGGTCCAACTAAATAGGAGGGTGACCACTGATAAAAAATGGTAAGAGTGAAAACCACTTTTCGGACCCCCCATTTTGTTTAAATGTCGGAGGGGATGGGGGGTCCGAAACATATTCATAACCATTGATTTTAATTTGTTCATCGATCTCAAGGATTTTACATTTGGGAATTTTAATGCATTAAATGCGGGGTGGGGACATAAAGTAAATATGACTTTTGGTTTTGACTGGTGACTTGAGGTATACAATTATGAAGTGGGAATTAAATGGATGAGGTAAGGTAAAGTTTTATTTTCTAAATTATTATTTTGTTTAAAATATAAAACCAAAATAATATTTAAATATAATGATTTTATATCCCAAATAAAATTAATTTTAATTTGAATAAAACTTTGATGAGGGATATTGAAAATTGGGTATAAGAGCCAATATTTTTTCGAACTCTCATAATTGATCTTGAAACTCTACATACCAAACTAAGCCTTTCCAAGGCATAAATTTTGCCAAAATTTATCATGTGCTAACATGTTGCATGGGTAGATCGGAATCAACCAGATTCAAATTGTGTGCATGAGTAATTCTACAAGTTAAGTGAACTTATGGCTTAGATTTGATCGGGGAAAATCTTTCATAAAATCGATGACTAAGATTATATCATCGGGGATTTCCATATCGGAGACTCAAGCACCACTTAGATATTTCCAACAATGAGTAGGAGTCGATGACAATATACTGGATAATCATATCGACGATGAATGGGGCTGACGAAAATGAGCCAAAGAAAGTTAAATAAATAAACGGTGAGGATCAAATCAGAGGAGAATATCAACGACAAAGATAAAAATGAATGTTGGCAAGGTTAAGTTGAATCTACGGGGGAGACTAAATTATTTAAGTTTGAATTGGAAATCTATAATGACTGAAGTGGATTTCGTTTCATTGGGACTGAGATATCATTGGGACAGTTGAATGCATATATTGGTTCTTTGATTAAAGCTCTGATGATGACTCCTTTAGCCAAAAAACTAGTCCTTGGTCACATGAAAGGAAATGCTTGGTTCCAAAATTAAAGGAGGTGCTTAAGGTAATTGTATTTCACTGGTACATAATAGAGTGCTTCAAGATTCTATCAACAAAATAATCCAAGATCCAATGATAGTTGTTGATTTGGAAAGGTGAGTTGATATCCATTTTTTGTCGACGATGGTCCCAGTGGACTATGTGACCTATATTGAACATACTCCGAAGACGATGAAGTATTGTGTAACAAGATTCCAATGTTGCAACCAAACTATCCTAGGGGTGAAATGTGTCAAAGTATGATTGTGCGGGACTAAAGTGAGTCCAACTGGGCACAATTCAATCTAAGACATTGAATTTGAGTGGATCTCTACCATTTTTTTGTGAAGCAACATCGAAATAAAAGTGTGCCCATGTTTCTATTGTCCTGACGAAAATGATGAAGACATTGACGATGAAAAGGAATTCAATGAGTCAATGAGATCCATTGATTTCTTGGAAGGTTTGGTTGGGGAACATCCTGACTGTAATTTGTAAAGGTTAGATCTGTCAGTAGACAACGACAACCAATAAACCAAAAACCAACGATAGTCGTTGAGTGAAGAATGGGCGATGCAATGAAAATCGTAGATTTGTCGTGGGTCCCACCTGACCATCTCATGAGAAAATGAAGAGGTGGGTGATAACTACTAATTAACTTAAGGAGATGACTAGGATCATGACCATTAATTAAGGACTCTCAGGACTATTGGATCCATCAAATCATATCAACCGAGAAGAGCCATCGAAATGGAAGTGGTTCCCATGCACTTTTTGTCCTGACAACAATGATCATTGGTCCTAGTTGAAAAGAGAGAATAGATCAATGGTTCTGATCAAATGAAAATATGATCAGATGGTTTCTAAGCAATGAGGTCATGTCATGTATTTTGGTGGACAAAGAAAAGATCAAAACTCATGATTTATCCAGGGGAATATCCGATGGTTTTTGTGCATCAGTACCCTGATGATCCCAAAATCAAGGAAAGAATCAACAGATGAGATCAAATTTGGAATGAATCTAACAATGGTTGAGTGGTGAGAGAGTGTAGTTGAATATTGAGGTCTCGAAGGTCCCAATGAATAAATCAATGGTCGATATTTATTTGATGATTTGATCGGACGATAGTTATACGTTGGGGTAGTGTTGAGAGTTTAGTACCCCGATGGTCTCGATGGATGCGAACACAGATCGAAAATGGAAATTCAATGGAGACATAGATCCAATGGTGGCTAAGAAATGATAACCAGTGAACACGATTGTGTGAGATATAAGGGAACCAAGACCGATTTTCATGGATTTGTTTCAAAGGAATTCTATAGTCTGTTGTAAATGAGAGGACTCAGAGCCAACTTGATGAACATGATTTTTATAAGGAAAAATCATGGAGCATGTGAGATCCATAAATAATGATTCCCTAATCGAGAAAAGAGTGAAAGAGTAAGTAAGATGGAAATTGGAGCTCTGTGATTCAAAGGCTTTCGGGTGTGAGAAAAAGTATGTGAAGAAGTGGAAGAAATCATATGGACTGATGGAGTTTAAGGGGTTTTGAGTTTGTAGTATCAATATAGTGGAAGAATATGCAGAAGTAAGAGGATTTATGAGGCTCATAGGTATGAGGATACATGAGAATAAAATAAAATAAGATATGAACATCTTAGGGTGGTTGGGAGGTGCAAGGAACTTATTGATCTATGTTTGAGGTAGAGTATTGTAAAAATCTATTATAGGAACAACTGTGTAAGTTGGTTTGATTGTGAAAATTCACAGATCGGGGTGGTAGGGTGGAGGTCGAGAGAGAATTGCAGTCCTCATTGTAAGTTGGTGCTTACATTAAAGGTTGGTGACTTCTTTATCAAGAAGTGGGTGCTTGCATTTCTGCAAGTTGGTTCTTGTAGAAAGGATTGGTGTCTCTAATTAGCATGTGGGTTCTTCTAGTGCAGGTTGGTTCCTATAGTTCTATAATTTGGTGATTGTAGCAACGATTGGTGTCCTTGGTAGAATGGTGTCTATAATTAGCAAGTGGGTGCTTTTAGTGCAGGTTGGTGCCTACAGTTATACAAGTTGGTTCTTGTAGCAAGGATTGGTGTCCTTGACAGATTGGTGTCTGTAGTTAGAAAGTGGGCACCTGTTATGACAGGTTGGTTCTTGTAGTATTTTAAGTTGGTGTTTGCAATAGGGATGGGTGTCCCTCACAGGTTGGAGCATGTTAATTTAATAATTGATTAATATATATATATATATATATATATCATTTATGGTTTTTTCCATTTATGGGTTCCCACTTTAAATCCTTGTGCGCTTTTCTTGTTTACTGAATGTTTACAATTTTTATTAATAATGAATATGTGATTAAGGTATTAAAGTAAATATTGTAAAAAAGAGATCAATATTGATTCACCCCCCTCTTAGTATTGGTGAATATTCCAACAATTGGTATTAGAGTGGGTTCCTTTAGGAACATTCTAACCACTAGAAGGTGATCCCCAATAGCACACATGGATTGGATGCCAGAACATCCATTTTATGGAACATACTATATAATCTAGAGCATAATAATGGAAACACATCTACATGCATTGGGATATGATGTATAGAAATCAATTGTCACTAGTTACAAACCCTCAAACATTCCACCAACAAATGCAGCTCGAAAGGAGGAATTTGAAAATAATACAATGGCCATGAATTCCATCTTAAGTGGCTTAGTAGATTCTGAAAAATCCAAAGTGGGACAATGCACATCAACCAAAGAACTTTGGGACAAGTTGCAAGATATTTACGCAAAGCAAGCATCCTTAGAAATGTCAAACTAGAAAAGTGATAGTTCTAATAGTGAATCAAATGTTGAGGAAGAAAACATAACAAGGAAGGTGAAAACAGGATCAGGGAATACAAAGGTATGCGTCTCTTTAAATGCTCTATTTGTGGAGAAATAGGACACGTTCCCGGTGAATGTCTTTATGCAAAAAATAGAAACGGAAAAAAGTAGAATATACTCAAATGAAGATAGAAACCATTATGATGCTAGTGAAAATGAAACATATAATCGTGATATTGAGCCTGAAGTGGATCTTGAATTATAACTCATTTGTGCCCTATAAGAAATATAAAGACTCAAAGAAAAGAATATAAGATAAAAAATGAATTGCAAAAGTATGAATATGAGAAAGTCAAACATAAATGAGAACCTATTTGTTATCAAGATGAAATCACAAATCTTAGAGAAGATAATATTTCACTGAAGAAGAAACTATCACAAATCCTTGAAGAAAAAGAAAAATTAATTAAAGTCCAAATTGAAATGGAAAAAGTTACACATGAACTGATAGAAAGACAACTAAAATAAAAGGATAAATGATGTGAGGGAATTGAAGCACAAAATTACTCCCTGATAAAAGAATTAGATGAGGATAAAATGACAGAAGAAGTAGTGAGAAGTCAGTTGAAAGAAAAGGAAGAAAACTGTGAGAAGTTGAATGTTGAAATTGATTCCTTAAGAAATAAAGTAGAGAAAATAAGTGATCATTTAAATAGAATCATGAAGTTTGAAAATAGTACAAAAATATTAGATAACATTCACAGTCATCAAATATTACCATTCATCAAAATAGGCCTTGGCTATGAAAAATATCATAAGACCCTTGAAGAATATGCAATCTCTAAATCAATAGAAAACAAAATTGAGGACAAGCCTAAAATCTATGCAAATGCTCCTAAAATCTCTAGCCACAATGGAGAAAACCACAAATAAAGAAATCATGACAAACAAGAGACTGATTTCTGATTCAAGAAATATAAAAACGAGTTTATAAGAGGTGCTCCATAAAGAAGAACCTTCACAACCAGGTATCAAAATCGTTTTCTTGGTTATTTCTTTTCTTGCAAAAATTTTGGTCCAAGGCAATAGATTGTAGAGCTTATGGATGAAATAATTGTCTGAGAAATAGAAGTCGAAGCTCTCAAATTAATTGTAAGGATATCAAGACTATACATTGTCATGGACCTATTGAAATAAACTAAAATCATTTTTCTCCCCTACATTATAATGTTGAATGTTATAAATGCAATAACTATGGACACATAACACAAGATTATAGAAGTAGCATGACATAATTTTCTAGATCGGGGTACAAATGAGTATGGAAGAGAAACAAGGAAAGGAAGATAAGGAATAATGTGAACCATATGTGTATGCACAAAACAAAGAACTTAATACCACCACCAAACAAAACAAAGATACTACAAAGGTTTGGAAGAGGAAACAAGAAGAAGAAGAAAGGACATCCATGTTGGTGTAGATGACTCTTCTAGCACAAAATGAAAGCTCAATTCCCATAATCAGTGGAACAAAGTTCATAAAAGGTATGACCAGGGAAATTTACTCATGTGAAAATGAGAACTGATGGAGGAAAAAGAAGTTGATAATTGAAAGGATAAGAATATACTTTTGAAAAGGATAGGACATGTAGGAGAAGTCCATGAAGTTGACATAGAAATTTCTATGAAGGAAAAAGAACTAGTCTTGAACGATGGAAGAGAAATGTTGATAAGAGAAAGAAGGAAGTGATTGCATCCAGTTCAAGCAATCACAAAAGTATATGTGAAAGAGATCCTTCAAGCATTCAAAGCATATAAACCAAGTAAAATAATCCAACAAACAATCCATGAAGGTATTATAAAGTAAGGTTCATAATTTATTCCAATTGAAATGAAAATGTCATATGATAAAGTAGGGAAAAGAAGAAGGATCCCAAGACACAAGACTATGTAAAGTAAATGATTAACAACAAAATTGGAGTCGATGATAGATGAAATGAGTGCATAGTATATCTGACTAAGTTATAACCATCCATGTAAATATGTTATTATTCTACCTTATTTCAAAAGCATGAATAGGTAAGAAAGATAAAACCATATAGGAATTGTAGGTCAATAAGCCAGAAAGAATGTCGAGAAAGCACATTTCCTAACATCTCTTATAGTAATATTGAAGGAAGAATCCCATGAAAGAATCATAGAATCCATATGTGCAGACCATGTTAAACAAGATTGGTGCAAGTATTAAGAAACTTTCAATGTCCTAGTATACAAGAATTCTTGGAAGATCCTATAGCTGATAATTTTCATAGGATATATTGTAAACTAGAAACTTTTGCTGTAATGATGAAAGAAGTTTATGAACAACATTATGGAATCTCTGTAGTACATGTGAAAAATTTAAAAACAATATTTTCATGATAGGAAGATTCACATTATAGGTTTAGAGAGAATGTGCATTGATACACATAGGATAAGCATAAACCACTAAAAACTACATACTTAGAAAAGATGACGAAAAGGAAGCCCCATGTTCCCAAAGAAAATAAATAAGATGAAACCCTTGATGAATTTGCTATGAGTTTTGGGAAAGATAAGATCCTGAAGGAATACATGAGTTAGCATGATGAAAATTAGAAGTTGAAAAGACTCTAGAAGCTATGAAGGCATGCAATAACTTGAAGAATCAAAGAAAATGGAGATGTTATAAGTTGCAGATGGAGAAATAAGACAGAATGGAAGAGAAATCAAAATTCATAAAGAGTTGATCACAACAAGTAGAGATATGAATCTTTTGGTTATGCATTCCAATTAATTGGAAGAAAAGGACAGTTGAAGAAATAAATATATAATGTTGATATTTGAATATGTTGACATAAGTATTTTTTATGTTCAGCATTGGATTTAATTGTATGAAGTGACTGTTTGTGTCAAAGGACAATGATGAAAAGGATTTTTCCAAAAGAAGGCTCCTAAAGATGAAGAATAATCCTACAGATAAAGAACACATATGTAATAAAATATTCATAAAGAAGCACAAGCCCAGGGGGAGTTGCAGAAAGATAAGAAGGTTGTTTGTTTCAGAGAAGAAAATGAAGAGTACAATGTTAGACGGAGTTGTAGAAAGACAAGCAAGTTGTTGGTTGCAGAACAAAGAATAAATAGTATAATGTAGAAGGGAGACAATCCATTTTTCCATTGATGTCAAATGAGGAGTGTATATAAAAAGGGGGATATTAATAGAAAGAGAGACTTGCAAGAAGAAGAGGAGTTTCCATCAATGAAAAAGGGGGAGATTATTGAGAATGTGTTTTCATTGATGTTAAACGGGGCCATTGATGTCAAGATCATTCATTGATGACTGGTGAATGGTGTGTAAGTCAAAGGTCCATAATGAGACAATTTCAAAGGAACACTGATAGTTGTCAATGATAGGGGAAGATTGTTGTTAAGCTGACAAAGATAATGAATGCTTCTATGTGTTTTTTTTATGAGTTACCACATATCTACCCTGTGCAAATTATAGGTCCAAGGATCAAACCAAAACCTGTAACATTAAACCATGGATGGATATAGGAAGCATCAAGATTGTTAAGACCAAAGAGAATTGGCAGAGGAAGAATGTCCCTATGAGTTGATGATTATCTATGTGCAAAGATGGATGTGCACTAATGAACTCTTGATATATTTTTGTGTGAATGAATATGAGAGGAAGGATATTGTGTGCATATTCTTTCCATGAATCTGAACTAGATTGAGGTTGCTAAATAAAATAAGAATTAACCATTTTATATGTGTGTAGATCATAATCAACTAGAGTCCAATTGAGCGCGTGAAGAATTCTACAGGTCAATTGAATGGGTGGTTTATATTTTATCGGGGTGAAGCTTTCATAAAATCAACAACTTAGATTATATTGTTAGGTATTTCCATATTAGAGACTCAAAATTCACTTAGAGATTGTCAAAGAAGAGTAGGATGCGACAAAAATATGCTTGTTAATCGTGTCAACGATGAGTGGGGCCATCGATGATGAGAAAAAGGAAGTTAACTAAATCAATGGTGAGGATATAATTAAAGGATAAGATAAATGGTGGAGATAAAAAGGAGTGTTTGCAAGGTTAAGTTAAATATACAAGGGTGATTAGTCAAGAATTATTGAAGTGGATTACGTTTCTTTGAGACAATTGACTACATGTATTGGTGCTTTGATGAAAACTCTGAATATGACTCCTTTAGCCCAAAAACTAGTGCTTGGTCATATGAAAGGAAACGATTTGGGCCAAAATTAAAGGAGGATCTTAAGGTAACCATGTTTCACTAGTGCGTAATAGAGTGGTTTGAGACTCTGTCACTGAAAGACTCCAAGAGCCAGTGACAACCATTGATTTGGAACAACGAGTGGATCTCCATCATTTGTTGATGATGGTCGAAGTGGACTATGTGACGTATAGTGAACATACTCCAAAGATGATGAAGGAATTTGTAACTAGGATGCCATCATGGTATCCAAAGTGTCCTAGGGGTGACATGTGTCAAAGTATGATTGTACGAGACGATAATGGGTCTAACCAGGCACGAGGCAATCTCAACCATTGAAGTTGAGTGGATCTCTATTATTCATCGACGAAGCAAGATCGACATAAAATGGTTCCCATGCTTCTACTGTACTGACAACAATTAAGAAGATACCGACAATGAAAAGGAATTCAATGAGCCAATGAGGACCATCGATTTCTTGGAAGGTTTGGTCAGAGAAGATATTGACTATCAACTTTAAAGGTTAGATCTATCAACAGACAAAGACTAGGGAACCAAGATACAACAATATTCGTTGATTGAAGAATGGGAAATGCAATGAAAACCGTACATCTTCCATGGGTCCCATCTAACCATATCATAAGAAAATGAATAGGTGGGTGATAACCACCGATTAATTTGAGGATATGACTAGGATAAGGACCATTTATTAAGGACTATGAGGTTCGTTGGATTCATCAAAGCATATCATCAGAGAAGAGCCATCAAAATGGAAGTGGTATCCATGAACTTCTTGTATCGATGACGATGATCATAATCCCTATTGAAAAAAGATAGAATAGATCGATGGTTTCAATTAAATGAAGATATGATCAAACAGTTCTAAGCGATGAGGTCATGTTGTGTACTTTGGTTAACAAAAAAAAGATCAAAGGTCACGATCTATCCAAGGGTATATGCGATGGTTATTATGCATTGGTACCCCGATGATCCCGATATCAAGGAAACAATTGATGGATGTGATCAAATATAATTAAATATAATTAAATATTTAGGTCCTGGAGGTCCCGATGAATAAATCAACAATCGAGATTTATTTGAGGGTTTGATTAGATGGTAGTTGTGTGATGGGGTAATGTTTAGTGTTCGATACCTTGATGGTCCTGATGTATGTGAATGTAGATAAAAAATGAAAATTCAATGGAGACCCATATCCAACGGTGGCTGAGCACTGAGAACCAGTGAACGAGATCATGTGAGATAGAAGGGAACCAAGACCATTTTTCATGGAGGCACTTCGAAGGACTTCTACAGTCCATTTTAAATGAGAGGACTCAGATTCAACTTGATGAACGTGATTTGTATAAGGAAAAATCATTGATTTCATGATATTTATAAATAACTATTCCCTAATCGAGAAAAGAGTGGCAGAGTAAGTAAGAAGGAAATTGGAGCTCTGCAATTCAAAGGCTCTGGAGTGTGAGAGAAAGTATACGAAGAAGTGGAAGAAATCAAATGGGTTGATGGAGTTTGATAGGTTATAAGTATATAGAACCAAGAGAGTGAAATAATATGCATGATTAATAGGATTTATAAGGTTCAAAGGTATGAAGATACGCGAAAATAAAAGAAAATAAGATATGGATGTCTCAGGGTGGTTGGGAGGTGCAAGGAACTTCTGGATCTGTGTTTGAGGTACAGTATTGTTAAAAGATATTACAGGAACAATAATGTAAGTTGGTTTGATTGTGAAACTTTTCATATTAGGATGGCAGGGTGGATCTCAAGAGAGGATTGAAGTCCTCATTGTGAGTTGGTGCTTACATTGAAGGTTGGTTCCTTGTTTATTAACAAGTGGGTGATTGCAGTGCAGTTTGATGCCTGCAGTTCTACAAGTTGGTGCTTGTAGCAAGGATTGGCGTCCTTGTCATATTGGTGTCAACAATTATCAAGTTGTTTCTTGCAGTACAGGTTGGTGCTTGTAGTTCTACAAGTTGGTTCTTGTGGAAAGGATTGGTGTCCTTAGTAGGTTGATGTCTGCATTTATCAAGTGGGTGGTTACAGTTTAGGTTGGTGCCTGCAATTATACAAGTTGGTGCTTGTATAAAGGATTGGTGTCCTTGGAATATTGTTGTTTGCAATTAGCAAGTGGGTGCTTGCAGTGCAGGTTGGTGCCTACAGTTCTACAAGTTGGTGCTTGTAACAAGGATTGGTGTCCTTGACAAATTGGTGATTCCAATTAGCAAGTAGGTGCTTGTTATGAGAAGTTGGTTCTTGCAATATTGTAACTTGGTGCTTGTAATATGGATGTGTGTCCCTCACAAGTTGGAGCCTATTAATTTAAGAATTGATTAAACAAAGATGTATAATTTATGGTTTTCTCCCTTTATGGGTTCCCATGTTAAATCATTGTGCAATGTGCTTGTTTACTGAATGTTTACATTTTTGATTAATAATGAATATATTCTTAAGGTATTAAAGTAAATATTGGAAAAAAGAGATCAATACTAATTCACCTCCCTCACGGTATTGGTGAATATTCCAACAATTGGTATCAGTGTGGGTTCCTTTAGGTGATCTACAATAGCATGAATGGATTGGATGCTAGAACATTCATTTGATGGAATAGACTATATAATCTAGAGCACAAGAATCTAGACATATCTACAGGCATTGGGATGTTGGCCCTTGACCAAGTTTTGAGGTAACATTGGTCATGTTTGACCACTTTTGGGACTTCGACAGGCTGGTCGAAGATGGAGTGCCAGGCGGAGCTAAGATCGCAGGATCTCACTTATTTTGTGGAGTTGTGGACCCAACAAAGGGTTTACTAGGGTTTATGTAATGGGATGTCAGCCCCTGGGTTTACCCATGTTTAGGACTTTTTGTAAAAGTATATATAGGAAGGAATGTAATGTAGAAAGTAGTATAAGCTTAGTGCAAGAGATGTAAGAAGTTTGGTTGATTGGATATGTGCATGATATGTTATAAGGCGTTGTGCTAGTAAGGAGTTGGCTCTGTGCCTTGACTTGATTTTGGGAAGGAAGATATGGTGCACAACGCGCAGATCTCCTGTCCTATGTGAAGTTTGGCTCTGTGGCTTTGTGCACAAGAGCATATGAATGTAAGAAGATTGGAGACTAATAAAGAAGCAGAAGAAGTTGGTGGACATAGCCCCACACTGGGGTGAACCACGTATATCTTGTGCCTTGATGTGATTTGTGTGATGTGATTTATGATTTATGTTGTTTATTTTCCTATTGTTATTGTTATAATGTATGATGAATGCATCTGATGGTGTTTCTTAATGCTTAAAGATAAATGAATGTTAGATCTGAGATAATTCTATGTGCTAAGTGATTAGAAGTGATTGACCTTTATGGTTACTGCGTTGATCTGTAATAAGTGTTTAATATGTGATGTGAATGAGATTCAAGAACTAATGCATATTGTTGTATAAGTGCTCTGCTAAGTGTTTTAATCACAGATATGTGTCCCAACGTGGTTGTAGACACCTGAGTCTCGCAACCCCCCCTAACTCTACCTCGGGTGAGACCTCATCTGCTTCACAGGTGTTGCTGAAAGGGCCTGTAGTTAGGGTTTTTTTGTTGTGTTATTGAAGTGTTGAACCCTGGGTCTTCTCCTGTGCCAACAAATGGTTCTATTGTCGGGACCTGAAACTGTTATTGTTGGGAAATGAAGAAAATAGAAAGTTTTGTGCGTAGATCTGTTGTTGTAGTGAGCAATATTCTAATTAAATTGCGATTCCCTTTGCTAAGAAATAAACCTGATCTGAAGAAAAGAGGTAAGATCTTGAAACTTTGTGCTCTGGTAAGGGTAAGATAAGTGAATTTTTATTTATTTTGAAAGCATGAATCTAGGTATGTTTGATAGGTTTTGTCCTAATCTAAATGTTAGGGAACAGTTAGAAGAAAGAGTTGATCTGAATAAATTTTATAAAAATAGAGAAAGATATGTTATTCCTATGCATAGAAAGATTTTTTGGACTAATAAGTGGATGCAGGAACCTAGAAATAATTTTTGCAGATTGCAGGTCCATCATTGTGATCCCAGTGCGCAGTACATGAGAGGTTGGGGATTTCTTAAAAGAAAGAGAGGATTAACACTGTGTTATAATTGCGGAAGACCTGAACATCTTGCTAAGGAATGCCCTGGTACAGGTCCTATTTGTCTTTGTTGTAAAGCTATTGGTCATGAGGTTGAGGATTTTTCAAGGATGATTGCTAAAGTTGAAAAGATGAACTATAAATAAGGTCAAGAGACTAAGGATATGTTAAATAAACATAAAGAAAAAGAGTCAGAGACTATGTTAATACAATTAAAAGAAGTAATGGATGATCACAGAGACATCAGTTTACCAAAAATCCTGAAAGAAAAACA
>SNQJ01S0069742.1:0-14932 GCA_010110895.2 Picea sitchensis | reverse complement strand
TGTACATAGGATTGCTTTAGTATTTCAAAGTTCGAAGTCAAAAGGTTTTCTGACATTACATAATACGGTTTACTACAAACTACAAAAAGGACATCCTAGATTTTCTCACAATTTGTCACCTTGACAAAAACACTGAAAATTCTCACGACTTTACAAAACAAATGTAATACATGAAAACTATTTTCTTCTTCCTTACCAATATATAAAAAGGGAGAGTGTTATTACTCAATGTCCATTGGTTTGTTAAGTTGATGAATAGTCTCATCTTCTTTCAATTTGGCATGAGCAGATTTAGTTGGGTCCTTGTTGTTAGATACTGATGAGAGATAATCCTTGCAAAATTCCAGTGCTAAATTCTAAAGCATGCTACATTCAGCCTCCAAGATGTCCCACCTCTTTTTTTGCTGCACCAATAAGTTCATGATAGTTGCACGTTGAGAGACATTTTGGTGTTCTCATGCACCTTGGAGGTTACAGAGTACAGAGAAGTCTTTGCCTAAATTCCTTTGTAGGAGACATGATATAGCGAGAGTCCCCAACCCTTTGCTCTAATCTATTATCTTCAAGGCTCGACACCAAGTGATCTCGACCGTAGGTACTCCCAAATCACTTTGTGCACATTCCATAGTCCCACAATGTTGACGTGGCTTCAAACTATAACATTCAACACAGAGAGCCAAGTGAGATGGTCACTCTTTTGGATGGACATGTTTCCATCCTGGAGCACTTCTTACAAAGTCTCTTTAAAAAATAAGCCCATTTTCAAAAGGTTGTGGAATGCCCTACCAATGTAACTATGTTGGAAGTTCTAGCTAGCTAGAAATAGGATGGTTTTTAATCAAAATATGGTGAATCCAAATGTTGTGGCAACCAAAGCAAAATGGATCCTTGCAAAACACGTCAACATTAGAGTCAAACCTTCATCAAACATGCAATTTTGGACAAGGATGAGGATGCATGGTACAAGCAATTTGAAATTTAAATCAACCCTTTAACTTCCTAAAATCATAGCCAGAGCTCAAATCCACAGTGGCAAATATGTTTGGAATCTTAGGACTTCCAGATCTAGACAGAAGAACAAAAATCCTTTTCCATATTCTTTGATGGAGCTTTAAGAAGAAATCTAGGAATGGAAAGAGTGGAAGAGTCCTTTATTATCTCGAAAAAACAACAATAGCAATATATACATGAGGTCTCAACACATCATCTAATAATCTAGTAGAACACATCATCTAATAATCTAGTAGAAACATGTGTTCTTTTAAAAGACATCCAATTAACAATAACAAAGGAATTAAGAATTATAGAGACTCCATGGCGGTCATCAAAACCATGCTCAAAAGCTCAATTCCAGATAAAACTAAACTATCAATAATCATCTCCAAAACTAAAAAAAAGACAAACTCTTTAGACGATATCTTCTATTATCATGTAAGAGGAGAATGAACCAAAAATACCACCACCAATATAACTATAGGCCAATACATTCAAAATAAGGTGAGGTCGCATTGCATTATCCCCTAAAATTTAGAGTTAATAGCACGTCGCTGAATTAAATATTAAGTAATATGATAGGGATTATTTAAAATGGTTTGAAAAAAGTTAGTTTTTTATAAAAATTAAAATTTTATAAAAATTAAAAAATAGAAATAATAAAAAAAAAAATAAGTTTTAATCCATTTACAGAATTTTTGAAATTTTAAATTTAAAAGAACCATGCTTTTACAACTTTAATCTATAAAAGTTGTAACTCTATACTTATTCGACGGAAAAAATGATTTACGAGATTTGAGGTCTCGTCTCTTTGTGTTTTTATAAAAATTATGAATATATTATTAATTTAATTATTGATAAGTAAGTACTTAAAAGTGGTTAAGATATATAAATACGTTGGCATTTGTCCGTTTGGCCACTTAAAGTAAGTACTTGAGGATCTTGTTCCGTCTCTTTTAAGGTTTCACGCAAGGCTTTATTAATACAAATAATGGCAGCATCCAATATGTATGGTAAATTGCAATTAATCTTTAATCGACTCATTGAAATAGATCTTATGTTAATTAGTTAATTATTTAATGGTAATTGTGTATTTAAAACAAAAAAAAACTCAATTTTGACCACATGCTTGGTTAGTTTTTTGGGTTGATTGTAGTCCGAGTCAACTAGTAGACTTAATAGTGGAAAATCAACTTCTATACTACTAAAGTTGAGGCGGAAAAGTCATTGATCAATGAAATGATCCGACAATATGTGTGGTATGGACCAACACTTTGATCTGTAAATTGTCGTGGATATTCCACTAGAACGGTTCGTCACAATAGATCTTACAATATTCTAAAATATTTTATTATGTATTTTATTACGCTAGATCTCATATTTGTTATTACTAGCTTGGTGCTCAAATTTATGGAAATAACTTAAACTTAAATGAAAGAACAAACAGATGAAATTTTACAATATTCTAAAATATTTTATTATGTATTTTATTACGCTAGATCTCATATTTGTTATTACTTCAGCTTGGTGCTCAAATTCTATGGAAATAACTTAACCAAATGAAAAAGAACAAACAGATGAACACTTCATTTACACAAATGAACACAAGAAGTCAAGGACTATGCTCTACTCTCTTTCTCTTGGGGTTTTTGAAATGCAAGTATAAAGAAAGAGGGAATTCAATTATGAGCTGCTAGTAATACTGTGGCATAAATGAGTGCTACGCATCTTCTACCTCATTTGTTATGCTTCAATGTCCCACTCCTATATGATTTTCTCAACTACAACAATAAAATACCAAAAAGAATGGAACCCCTTTCTCTTCCTAAGGGCCAATATTTAACATAGTTTGATAGTTGTCTAGGGTCAGCGCTTTTGAGAAATATAGCTTGGATAGAAACTTCCACACAGGTTCCGTGTGAACGTGCGAAAGGTAGCGTTTGTGATGTTCTACTGAAAAGTATATTCTATTTTGTAATTCAGTTTCGTAAAAAAACTGAAGAGTATTATATTTCATGCACACATGACTTAGACTAGGGAATGACATCATGGAGTTGAATGGAAAAACATTGATCAAGAAATTTGCAAGTCATAAGGTTTCACATGATATCCTTGAGGCTTGGATTCTGGAGCAATGGTCTCCATTGTTGGACTATTCTCTGATTTTTCACATTCTCGACAAAGGTTGTCTAGGCTTTATTTTCCGCAATAAAGCAAATACAGAGAAAATTTCCAAGTCATAATGGCTTTGGGACTCATCATTTTTGGTTAAGGCCTTGGATGCCATTGTTCGACCCTAATGATGTTGGGTTAGATTTCAACCCAGTTTGGATCAAATTACCTAACTTGCCACTAGAATGGTGGTCTCCAAAAGGATTGAAGGCAATAGGAGATCAACTCAAAGGTACCCGAGCAATCGATGAGGGCTATAAACAAATAATGTATATATGAAGGAGACCTCCAAATGCTCAAACTCTCCAAGAATATAGATCGGGCTATGAGAATCTCATGGGAGAAGTTTCAGACTCGGGGATCTCAAGTGCATCTCCCTAGATCCGAAGTTTATCAATCACAGGACGCCCCTATGGCTCCAAGATGTCCCAATCTGCAAACAAATGTAGAATGATGATAACCTCCGTAGGTCTCCTCAAACCGGAATGGTCCTACCGCAAACAAAACCAATCGTCAGAATGGCCCCAGCCCCCAAGATAAGTTGGATCTAACCCTCCTCTAGATGATGGTGCACCTTGCCGAAACATAGGGAACAATATGACCCTGCACCTCCTCAAGCACTAGATGGAGATGGACCTAGACTAGAATGGTGTGGAGGGAGTCTTTCATCCCCTAGACCAAGCTGCAGAACAAGGTGAGGATATTTCACCACTGAGTTTCTCTTGAGCATTCAGTTTGTGGGTTTGTACAACAAAACCCCCCAAATTGGAATGCTCAAAAGCAATAGTAGATGCTAATCCAAAACCGTAATGAGTAATAGGTGTGCCCCCAAATTTTACTTCTATAATTTCTTTCCTTCTAATTCTCTCTGGGTTGAGTTAGGTTAACCTCAGTGGTTAATCTTATATTGCTTCCTGTTGAGTTATCTTTTACCCTTTATCCTTTTTCCTTTCTAAGCTTCAACAAGTTAAAAAGTTATATTTTTAACTTCTTTGACTTTCCCCCTTCAGTGTGAGTCTATGTCCTAGTGGGGGTGCCCAGGTCGTTGAGTCTCCTCATCACCTCTTAAGAGGTGGGGTACATTACATGTACATAGGATTGCTTTAGTATTTCAAAGTTCAAAGTCAAAAGGTTCTCTAACATTACATAATACGGTTTACTACAAACTACAAAAAGGACATCCTAGATTTTCTCACAATTTTCCACCTTGACAAAAACACTGAAAATTCTCATGACTTTACAAAACATTTCACATGAATGTAATACATGAAAACTATTGGCGTCTTCCTTACCAACATATAAAAAGAGAGAGTGTTATTACTCAATGTCCATTGGTTCGTTAAGTTGATGAATAGTCTCATCTTCTTTCAATTTAGCATGAGTAGATTTAGTTGGGTCCTTGTTGTTAGATACTAATGAGAGAGAATCCTTGCAAAATTTCAGTGCTAAATTCTAAAGCATGTTACATTCAGCCTCCAAGATGTCCAACCTCTTTTTTTGTTGTACCAATAAGTTCATGATAGTTGCACATTGAGAGACATTGTGGTGTTCATTCTCATGCACCTTGGAGGTTACAGAGTCCAGAGAAGTCTTTGCCTAAATTCCTTTGCAAGAGACATGATATAGCCAGAGTCCCTAACCCTTTGCTCTAATCTGTTATCTTCAAGGCTCGACACCAAGTGATCTCAACCATAGGTACTCCCAAATCACTTTGTGCACATTCCATAGTCCCACA
Organism: Picea sitchensis; assembly: GCA_010110895.2. Lineage (NCBI taxonomy): Eukaryota > Viridiplantae > Streptophyta > Pinopsida > Pinales > Pinaceae > Picea > Picea sitchensis. The sequence goes on along the minus strand of SNQJ01S0069742.1, from coordinate 10,032 downwards.
ATGTTGACATGGCTTCAAACTATAATATTCAACACAGAGAGCCAAGTGAAATGGTCACTCTTTTGGATGGACATGTTTCCATCCTGGAGCACTTCTTACAAAGTCTCTTTAAAAAATAAGCCCATTTTCAAAAGGTTGTGGAATGCCCTACCAATGTAACTATGTTGGAAATTCTAGCTAGCTAGAAATAGGATGGCTTTTAATCAAAATATGGTGAATCCAAATGTTGTGGCAGCCAAAGCAAAAGGGATCCTTGTAGAACACGTCAACATTAGAGTCAAACCTTCATCAGACATGCAATTTTGGACAAGGATGAGGATGCATGGTACAAGCAATTTGAAATTTAAATCAACCCTTTAACTTCCTAAAATCATAGCCAGAGCTCAAATCCACAGTGGTAAATATGTTTGGAATCTTAGGACTTCCAGATCTAGACAGATAAACAAAAATCATTTTCCATATTCTTTGATGGAGCTTTAAGAAGAAATCTAGAAATGGAAAGAGTGGAGGAATCCTTTATTATCTGAAAAAACAACAATAACAACATATACATGAGATCTCAACACATCATCTAATAATCTAGTAAAAACATGTGTTCTTTTGAAAGACATCCAATTAACAATAACAAAGGAATTAAGAATTAAATCATTCCTCATTTGAAGAGACTCCATGATGGTCATCAAAACCATGCTCAAAAGCTCAGTTCCAGATAAAACTAAACTATCAATCATATCCAAAACTAAAAGAAGATAAACTTTAGACGATATATCCTATTATCATGTAAGAGGAGAATGAACCAATATCTCACCTCCTAGATGCTCTTCTCAACCATGGAACAATAACAATACCAAAAGAATGGAACTTCTTCTCTTCCAGTGGCCCCACATTTAACATAGCCTGATAGTTGTCTAGGTCGGCTCTTTGAGAAATATAGGCTCGACATGAACCATCAGATAGGTTTAGTGTGAACATGCGAAGTAGTTCGAGATGTTTTTTATTTTCAAAAGTAATTATATTTTGTAATTCACTCTAGTAAAAAGAGGAAAAGTATTATATTTAGTCTTGAGTCTATTTCATGCATGCATGATTTAGAGTAGGAGTAATCTAAAAAATAGAATAGGGTTTGTCCTACTAAAAGTATAAAGACAAGTTAAGATAGAATTTTTAAACATGGTTACATATGAATAGTTGAGCAAAATAACCACTAAGAGAGAGAGAGAGAGAGAGAGAGAGAGAAGCAGCAAGAAGTTTTGTACAGGTTGTTGTACATTAATGTACAGTCGTATGGAATAGTTTCATACAATGATATGGACAAGCAACGCAAATCCATACAATCATGCGAACAATTTGTATAGTCATCCGTACAGGCCATATAGTCGTACAACAAGTCGTTCCACTCAATTCGTGGTGTGATTTTGAAATCAGACAACTATTGTTTCTTAGCAACTTGAAGTTTCTTGTAAATTTCTTCGAAAGAATGAAAAAATTGATTTTGAATAAGTAATTACCTATATATGTGAAACTATTTTATGCTTCCTCTATTTAATTTATAGCTATTGTATGATTGATGCTATTGTTTGAATTTAATTTCAACATTAACCAAATTAAACAATTTATTTATTTAATTAAGATCATAAACATTTTACTCACCTAAACTTAAATTTTAGTTGAATGAAAATCTTAAAAAAAAAAAAAAAAAAATATAGTTAAGAAATGGATGAACTCTATGTAATAGTTAAGAAATGGATGAACTCTATATAGACACTAATTTTATTTTATTTTGTATGTTCCATGTTTGAAGCTCTAAAGAGGATACACGACAAGTTTTGAATACTCGATAAATGTGAGGCATTCTCCATTACTATTAAAGAAGTGGAATCTATGCTTATCCTATTTTATTATGTTATGACTCTTGTAATGACATATATAATAATATAAAAAGAATTTTATCTAATATTTTTGAATAATCAAGATGAAAGTCAAGCACATTTATTTCTTTGACAACTTTGTTGTAATGACATATATAATAATAAAAAAAATAGAACTCTTTATCAAATAATATTTTTGAATAGATGAAAGTCAAGCACATTTATTTCTTTGACAACTTCATTGCTACATGTTTTTTTAATAGGGAGGATGAGAGTCAAGAACGTTTCTCCAATTTTATTTGAAGAATAAGAGTGTTTTTAATTAAGTGAAATGTCTTGAAGTGTTTTTAATTAAGTGAAAAATTTTATTTGAAGAATGAGTATTTTTAATCAGGTGAAATGTCTTGATCATGAGCTTTTGGTTGGAACTTGAAGATTTTTTTTTAAAACAGATTTGGTTGGAGATTTTAACAACTTGATGGAAGTGACAAAGATCTACATCCTTGCTTTCTTTAAATATATTTTAATTAAATCTATATTCAAAAATATTTAACATCCTCACAATTGTAATATCATATTATTTACTTTTACCATTAAGTTATCATAATAAATGAAGATAAAAAATCATTATTGATTATTAAAATAAATAAAAATCATTATTGATTATTAAAATAAATAAAATCAAGAGTTTTATTTGAAGAATCATTATTAAAATCATTATTGATTTTAATTAAGTGAAAAGTTTCATTTGAAGAATCAAGAGTATTTTTAATTAAGTCAAATGTCTTGATCGTGGGCTTTTGGTTAAAACTTGGAGATTTTTCTTATCATAATAAATGTGAAGATAAAAATCATTATTGATTATTAAAATAAATAAAAATAATAATTTTATAATTAATAATAATTATGTTTAAAATGTATTATTTAATTAAATATAAAAACTAATATATTGTAGAGATAATGGGGAAGTACTAAAAGGGTTTTCAGCTAGATGTAACAATTGCAATAATGAATTTTTGTGCGTTTTTTTGTAGTAAAAAAAACATAGATTTGCCACTAATTTACAAGGCAAGACCCCTATGCATCTCAACACAATATACAAACTCCAAAACAACATTAATCCCAAAAGTTTTCAAAATATTCTACAAATTCCCAAAACCACTTCCACCTACCAAATTTCAAAAACAAATAAACATATAGAACATGCTCTGATATCCTTGAAAGTGATTTTCATCCAACTATGATATTAATTGAAATCTTGAAAAATCTTTTCATATTTATTTTTATTTTGATATAAATTAATTGTATTTCTAATTAAAATTTATATTAAAGAATTATAGAGATATATATATATATATATATATATATATATATATATATATATATATATATATATAGTTATATATGTGAATAGAGGATCGTAGGGTCTACCTAAAATCGCTAATTAACATCGCCAGGGCTACGCTGCAGGATCACACTCCACTGGCTCCTTCGTGAACGATTAGGGCCCTCCCCTGTACCTGCTGATCGCTGGGGGTGCCATTCCTAACCCTCCCCCATTTCCATAACTGGAAGCATTCAGGAAGTTGATCGTTGCAGCCTCTAAGAGACCGCCGTCAGTAGTGCAGCATAAATTCGTGAAGAAATTGGACAGCATCCCTAGTGTCGAATTGCCATTGGAAGAAACTTCTGCGTAATCCATTAGCCAACTTAGCGTAGAGAGGGACTTATCGGAAAAATTCACCGTCTTTGCCCTCTCCCAAACTGTGACTGCGCAGGAACTCCGAACTGCCATATCGGCAATGAGCCACTTCAGAGGGAAAGGATATTTTGTTTTCGTTTTCGACAACCCTGAAGATAAAAAACCTCATCTTCAAAACGGTCGTGACTTCATGGGGCCACTGGGTTATAATTCCCAACAAATGGACCCCGGTCTTCGACCCATCCCAGGATGTGACCTCGGTCGTCCCAGTGTGGGTTCTTCTACCTCATCTCCCCTTACATTGCCGGAACCAAAAATCTTTGCATGCAATAGGAAACACGCTCGGAAGGTATATAGACCAAGCAATGAGAAAAGATCAGTACTCATGCGCATGGATCTGCGTGGAGGTTGATCTCGAAGTGGGATTACCGGAGGCAATAAAACTCACGACCGCAGACTGGACGGACATTATCTTCGGGAGCTAGACTATGAGCAGCCCCTTCAAATGTCGGCACTTCCACGGCTACGGCCATTTCGCAAGGCACCGCAAGAAAAAGAACGCGGAAGAAAGTGAAATGGAAAGCAAAATCGCTGGACCGCAAGACGCAAAAATAGGGACGTAGTGTAAAATCCGTGATCCAAAGTGAGCAAACTAAGAATGCAAGGCAAACTCGGGCAAATACTTTTAGAAAATCGACGGGATCTCCAATCCTCCGTTGCATGTAGAACCTCAAGCAGAAATGGTCAACAATGACACAAAAGAACCAGAACGCTTTACGTAGCTAGACATTCAAGCCTCCAAATGGAAAGACACAAGGGCAACTGGGCAAGTGGAAGGAACCTTAGAAGTAGTTCCCTCTCCAACATATGCCGACATAGCCGTAAAGAAAGTAATAGATCCATAAAGCTCCTCGAAGGACGAGATCCTAGAAAGGCCAACCAAAAGAGAAGGGAGGAAGTCTCAGAAGAAGCAAGGGAGGAAGAGGCGTGAAAGACAAAGACCCAAGGAAGCCAACCCAACATAGAAATGTCAATCGGCAGAAACACAAGAATAAGGTCTCTAAAAGGAGGAGGCCCAATCACCCCTAACAACAAGTAATGAAAATCATCTCTTGGAACATCAGAGGACTGGGGAACCCGGCAAAATTGAAGCGGTCAAGGATCTGAGGAAAGTGGAACCAGCAGATATCCCCACGTCTAAGAGAGACGAAATCAAGGGGAAGCCCTTCTAGAGATTAGCAAACACAAATGGCAAAACACTGTGGAAGGCAATTAGCTTAAGGTACCGAGGCATAGAAGCAACATTGTGGGAAGGCGAGCATGAATTCTGGCCGACTTATAACACGCAAAGATCGGAGATTTCCACAGAGCCTACACATAGCAAGTGTTAACTATCACATCTTTTCTAACGAGTTTTCCAACTTTGCATAATGAAAAAAAAGATTGTTGGAAAACTTTAAACTAATTTCTAGAGCAAAACTCCCATAATATAATCATTGACGGAGACCTTAACCTAGTCATGAATGGAAAGAAAGGGGAGAAGGCCCAGTAGGGACCAAATGATTTTTGTAGTAGAAGACATCATACAAAGAAGTGGGACCTAATGGATTTTAAAACCAAGCAAAGGGTTGTACACCCGGACCAACAAATGGTAGGGAGGGAACACATTTCGCCAGATTAGGTTTTTGTCCAAAGCACTCGTTGTTGGAAGCGAAGCTGATTTCACCGCTATCCTCCCAAGCCCACCTCTCTGACCACAAGCCCATCTTGGTTCTGTACCTAGAGGAAGAAGAAAAGAATTTAGGCCTAATCCCATTCACAGACCAACCCATTATGGAAAAACAAAGAGCGGGTCTAGAGATCTGCCTAATGGGCATGGTCTACCCTGCCAATATTCCCACTCTTTGTCCGGGAACAAAACCAAAAATAACAAAAGCCCCCAAGGATTGGAGAGCAACTCACCTTAAATCAACCCCAATAATTCAAAGAAAGTAGACACCAAAGAACAATTTACAGAAATGAGATGGAAACAATAGACATTACAGAATGTAATTGAAGTAAAGGAGCACTAGCCCACGTATCCTACCGCCTCTTCGTAGTGCTAAGCAGAGTACCTGCGCCAAAATCCCTGTGAGTCTTGGTCGGGAAGTCATGACAGAATAATAATTCCTACTTCCATCGGGCTAATTCAAAGCCCCGCCTCTCCGTGAAACTTTTCATATCCCAAGATCACCACCAACCTAAGGGAAGCTCGCAATGGAATAGATCAAATAAAGGACGATGTTGCCTCACATTTCCAACAACTATAAAACAAAGAGAACCATGACAATGAAGAATACTACAACGAATTCCTCATGAATATCTCGACACTGGTCACAAAAGAGGATAATACAACACATTGAGCCTAATCCAAAGTTGAAGAAGAACTCAACAAAGTCATCTCGTCCATGGATCCCAGACAAAGCCCCCAGTCCGTGACTCTGCTTATCATCCATTTCCTATAGGATCCGTTGGAATATAATCAACCATCTCATAAGAATGATAAAGCATTCTAAAAAAGAAAAATAGGAGGCAAAAGACTAATTCTACCTTCCTAGCTTAATCCCAAAAGAAACAAACCCCACCTCCTTCGGCTAAATTCAGCCAATCTCACTTAAGTGTAATGCCTCTTATAAGATTATTGCAAAACTTCTTGCAAACAAAATAAAACCCCTGTTGGGCAAGCTTATCTCAGAAATGCAAGGAGGATTTGTCAAAGGAAGACATATCTTGGATAATGTAATCCAAGTCCAGAAGCTATGCACTCCAGCAATCTCAAAAAAGAGAAAGGCATGTCGATCAAGCTTGACATGGCAAATGCCTTCGACAAAGTAAAGATGTCCTTCCTATATCAAGTGCTTCTCTCTTTTGGATTTGATCCTCAGTTTGTAAAGTTGATAAAAGCCTATACTCATAGCCCTTGGATTGCCCCATTGGTAAATGGGAGACCAACAATTTTTTCAAAGCTACGAGGGGTTGAGGTAAGGATGCCCCTCTCTCCATTTCTGTAAATATTAATGGCGGATACCCTCAACAGGAAAATGGAACAGGAAATGATACTGTGGGTAGCCCTGTGCCTTAGAATAATGAAGAATCTGAAGCCTATAAACCATGCTATGTTCGCGGTTGACTCTCTTCTGCTAGGAGGAGATTCAAACAGAGTAGCCACTTCATTTAAGGGTACTCTCCAAGCATATTGCAAGGTGTCCAGAGCTCTGATAAGCAAAAGAAAAAGTGTTTTTTACAGTTGGAATGTAGCAGAACGTGAAACTCAGAAGATAGCAAGCACATTTGGTTTCAAAGGACACCCAAATGGGAAAAGATACAGATTCTGGTTGCCTCTAACTCGTGTGTAAATAGAGTCACCAGTGGGAAGTGAGCCCTTAGCAAAATCAAAGAAAATCGGGCCCCGGGAGGACACCGGCTCACCCATGGAGGCAAATTAATCTAGATAAAAGCAGTTATCTCCTCACAGCCGATATATCAAGCGTCCTACCTCTTAGCACCCAAATCGATAGCAGGGAAGATCAACAAACTCCTGAGATTGCATGGTGGGTGCGGAACCAAAGAAAATTTCACGAATAATTTGGGAGATGCCTGCCGGGCCTATGAGAGAAGGTGGACCGCAGATTCGCGGACTCCAGCCTCCTCGAAAACACCGCCTGGTCAAGAAATCTTTGTGGAAGATGCATGAGGCCCCCTCACATCCTCTCAAGAAAACATTGAAACACGATACATCCCAAAATGCCAAAATTTGAAATCTCCAAACGCAGCGGGAGCGGTGAAGACCATGATTTGGCAAGCAGACAAGGTGCGACACTTTAATCAACACTTGTACCATGTCCCTTGCAATGGAAAATGCACCAAACTATGGACTGATAGGATAATGGGGAACCCGCCTATTGCATCAATCACTGGCCTGAGGGAAATTCACGAATTTCTTGAGAACAGAGGTATCAAGAGAATTTTGACATATCAAAGTGGGATGAAGACTGATCTTGGTCAGAGTGGAAATTCGGCAATGTCCCAGATTGCCACTCTGACCAAGATCCATCTTCATCCCACTTTGAGATGCTCAAAGCAGAGCTTTGAGGCAGCTCCTGTGCACATGACAGGAATAGACACTTGGGGTTGTGGACCCACAGGAACATATTCAGCGGCTAAAGGCTACGCTCTGCTACAACAACGGGAAAATAGACCACTCTCGGCAAGTTTTTGGTTGGAGGTATGGGACTCAACGTCGATCCCGAAGGTAAATTTCTTTTTCTAGACACTAATGCATAGAAAGACCCTTACGTGAGAAAATTTATTGAAAAGAAATATTACCGGACCACATAGATGTTGTCTATGCAGAGAAGCCATGGAAACCACAGATCACTTATTTGTAGGCTGCCAATTCGCAAACAAAGTCTGGCAACTCACACTCCAAGGCCTCAAGTTCGATGTTCCCACCAACATCTCAGTAGTAGATCTATTCACTGGTTGGAAGGATAGTTACCCTTCGCTTCCCTGAAAACATTATGGGCCAGAATCTTGATCTCCATCCCCAAGTACGTGTGCTCGAAGCTATGGCTAGCAAGAAATGAGCAAACCTTCAACAACACAGAATGGACCACCAAAATGGTAGCAGCGAAAGCAAAAAGCCTCCTACTAGAAACTTTGAGCCCCCAAAATCACAAAATCGAGCACCTCAATACTCCAAGTAGAAGAAAAGGAGTGGCTTGGCTTCTCTGTGTTGAATCTTCGAACCCATAGCACGACAAAACCCCATCTTGAAATGTGTAATGGAGGTTAAGAGATGTTCATGACATATTTTGTTGGTGGCAAAACAAGGCATAACTTCAGCCTTTCTTGATGGCGCATCCAAAGGAAACCCTAGGACAAATGGGAGTTTGAGGAATCATTTATTCCAGCGAAGGAAAAATACTAGAAACTTTTTGTTGGGGTCTTGGACAACAAACCAATAATCAAGGAATTCTAAGTTTGATCAAAGTTTTCCAGATATCCAGGGAAAGAGGACACCGGGAGCTACAAGCATTTGAAGATTCTGAGATCTTGATCAAAACAATTCATTCCAGAGGACAGTTTAAAGATGTTGGGCTAAACAAGAATCTACAAAGGTTAAGACACATTCTAAAATACTTTACCTCCTTCAAGTGCTACGATATTCTCAGAGATTCAAACAAAAAAAGCATAAAATCCAGCTACAACGCATAGTTGCCTTTGTCCTAAGGAGAACTCAAATGAACGATGCTGGGGATCCAAAGCAGAAATGTATCTTGAAAAGGACATCAGCTCCTGTAAAGAATGCAGAAGGCGTAAGACGCCTCAGAAAGATGTAAGGTTCTCACCGGAATCTAACTCAATAAAAATACATAACCGCTTTTTAGTTTAAAAAAAAAAAAATATATATATATATATATATATATATATATATATATATATATATATATATATATATATATATATATAATTTAAAGTTCGAAGTCAAAAGGTTCTCTGACATTACATAATACGGTTTACTACAAACTACAAAAAGGACATCCTAGATTTTCTCACACCTACACCCGAAAAACACTGAAAATTTTCACGACTTTACAAAACATTTCACATGAATGTAATACATGAAAACTATTGGCTTCTTCCTTACCAACATATAAAAAGGGAGAGTGCTATTACTCAATGTCCATTGGTTCGTTAAGTTGATGAATAGTCTCATCTTCTTTCAATTTAGCATGAGCAGATTTAGTTGGGTCCTTGTTGTTAGATACTGATGAGAGAGAATCCTTGCAAAATTTCAGTGCTAAATTCTAAAGCATGCTACATTCAGCCTCCAAGATGTCCAACCTCTTTTTTTGGTGCACCAATAAGTTCATGATAGTTGCACGTTGAGAGACATTGTGGTGTTCATTCTCATGCACCTTGGAGGTTACAGAGTACAGAGAAGTCTTTTCCTAAATTCCTTTGTAGAAGACATGATATAACCAGAGTCCCCAATCCTTTCCTATAAATAGAACTTTATCAAATATTTTTGAATAATCAAGATGAAAGTCAAGCACATTTATTTCTTTGACAACTTCATTGCTACATGTTTTTTAATAGGGAAGATGAGAGTCACGAACGTTACTCCAATTTTATTTGAAGAATAAGAGTGTTTTTAATTAAGTGAAATGTCTTGATCGTGAGCTTTTGGTTGGAACTTGGAGATTTTTCTTTTAAACAAATTTGGTTGGAGATTTTAACAACTTGATGGAAGTGACAAAGACAACATCCTTTCGTTTTCTTTAAATATAGTTTTTATCAATCTATATTAAAAAATATTTAACATCCTCACAATTGTAATATCATATTATTTACTTTTACCATTAAGTTATCATAATAAATAAAGATAAAAAATCATTATTGATTATTAAAATAAATAAA
>SNQJ01S0069741.1:0-38888 GCA_010110895.2 Picea sitchensis | reverse complement strand
ATTTACAGGAAGAAGATGATATTGAAGATCAAGAAGATGATTCGACAGAATATCAGACAGAGCTAGAATATCATGGAGGGTCGACATATGAAGAAGACGAAGAAGATCATGATCTAGGCGTAGGAAACAAAATTGCAATTCTTGATGATGATGTCGATGAAAATATGCTCGAAAATGGCATTGATGATGATGGTGATATCATCAATTCTTGCAACATAGTTTCAGAACCAGATGATGATACAGATGTCGAGTTCGATGAAGAAGATCAAGATAGAGAATAAGGATGATTACATGGATGTTGAGGTTGGATTAGGTACGTGACTATATAATATTTTAATTTGTATTAATTATTCTCTATCCACATGAGCTAGGTTTAGCCAAATCGCCAAAGGCTCATTTTTTACTTAACTGTGGAAGAATAAGAACTTTGAAATCTAAGGACAGATGAATCATCTGTGGAAGAAAGAACTAAAGAAAATAAGGCAATGTACTTTTAATTTCCTGTGTGTACGAAAGCACTAAAGAAAATAATGCATGCAAGGTAAAAATGACACTAAAGCAAGTGTGTTGAAGTAAGAAAATGCATTTTCATATGCACCAAAACTTATAGATAGTTGCAGTTCGCATATTTTGATAGAATATACATGTGGAGGTTTGAAGCCGCGTTCTTGTTTATCAGGGATTCTCAGGTCTCTTCCACCCCCATCCTTGAACATGGGTGCATCATTTCTTATGTACTTAGTTCAGTCACAGTTGGGATGTACTTCAAATTTTAACACCCATATATATGTATATGATATTGATTATGTCATATTAATATATTCCGACCATGGTTTCTTGCACGATGTTGTATTCGAGACTTCTTCATTGTCTCACTATTTATATCATGAGTTATCTCAACAAGTATAGGTATGCCTACATTGTCCCATTAAGATCATGTAGCTCACCACCTTGTGACCCTTTTGTTGACAAGTAATTTTTTGTGGCATCTTCAATGGTTGCGTCTCTATTTTTTTCCTGTGGCATTTTTATCTGTGACATGGATATGGATATTTATTTTGTGCCTCTATTTTTTTCCTAGTAGTACTGCACATATAGTAATCTATCAATAAAGTATTTATTTGGTTAAAACCTCTTGCTCCTTCCCATAGCTAGTTTTCATCGAAGTTGAAATTCTTGCATTTCATTTTCCTCTTGCATGGTTTAAAGAGTCGAGTCAAAACGCCACCAGTTTCATGACCACTCCTTTGAGTAATAATAGCCTAAAATAAAGTGCTAATTAAAATTTATCTAAAAACATTTCTAGGGATCTTCAAACCAATCATAACTTAGGTGTAGAGCTTTGGAATAGGATTGTAAGAATAACTTTCCAAATCTGCTAAAAAAACATAAAGCCTTAAGTTAGGGAGTGAAATCCAGTTTCTATACCACTGACTTTGGGAAGCCCTTCGAACACAAGGGTCAATCACGAGGTCGCATTGGGGCCCTCAGAGTAATCAAACCTACTTTGTTGGTCTTGGTGTCGAATTTTGATTGTCCCCCCTCTGCTTTGGTATAGTAGGTGGTACCATAGAAGCCATAATCTTTTAGACTTCCTACACAAGGTGATAGCACAGGGAAGGTGGTGTTGTACCTGGGATCGACATTGGCTAGAATCACTCAGACTCCTTGGAGGGTTTCCCACTACTCGGTGAGGTAACTTGCACTAGGGTGTTATTTCGTTAAGAAGGTTGTCAATGTAACTTTCCCACCTGCCGAAATCCAACCCCTTCATGCATTGATTCTGCGATGTTGGATTCCATCACCAACTAGTGTTTCTTTGTGAGAAGGTTTGTTTGCATGCTTGACTCCTAGATTAATTAGCGTGTTTTTTTTTTTCCTTAGTTGGACTTAGGATTGAGTTTGTCTCTAATGGCATCAGTTCCGGGTTAATTCCTCATTTGATCAATACAAAATATAGATACCATTAAAATAAAAGGTAATAAAGTGGTAACAAATAGCTCATACCTAACTTACGTCTTATAATTCTCCAACATTGTTCTTTACACTTAGTGAAACAAACACCAAATGGAATGGTTTACACAAGGTCAATGGATAATGTTATTGGAAAATTCAAAATATTATCATAAACCCACATCTCACGTATTTGTACATGCACCATAGATTCACAATCTTTCATGAAGAGGTCTGGGAGAAATGCCTCCATGCAAAATTGTCCACATCAGAATTGTCTATGTCCTTGATGGAAATATATAAAATTACCTTGAAGATATTTTTGTCCTTGTCCTGGTTAAAATTATTGAGGCATGGTTTCGTAAATTGGACCCCTAAATCCAAATGTTGCATTGCTTCTTACTGAGCAAAGCACTAGTTATCAAAATCGATGAAAAAAAAAACTTTCGAGGGGTTGGAACCGGGAGTGAGGGGTGCTATAGCTAAAATCCTATGCCAAGAATCCAATAGAGACGACAGTTCTTGAATCCAAGTCTTTATTTTCGTTTTATGCCCAGTTGCAAGTTGCATCCCAAACCATTTCGAGGAATCTTTGCCAATTCCTGCTCAGGGCATAAAAGACTAACATAGCAACATTTTTGAGTTTCATGAGATGTTGAAATATTGTTTAGGCATGGAATAGGTTACCAAATTATCCATGTGCTTCCGAGGCATGGTTTCGTAAATTGTCTTTTTAATCCAAATATTGCAATGCTTCAAACTAAGCAAAACACTAGTTCTTGAAATCAATGATTAAAGCAACTTCTGAGGCATGGCACCCATGAGTGAGGGGTGATCTAGATGAAATCCTATCCCAATAATCCATTGGAGTTGATGGTTCCTTAATCCAAGTCTCGATATTCATTATATGCCCAGTTGCAAGTCGCATCCCAAACCATTTTGGGGACTCTTGGCCAATTTCTCCTCAGGGCATAAAAACCTAATGGAGCAACATTTTTGAGTTCCGTTAGATGCTGCAAGATTATTTAGGCATGGAATAGGTGACAATATTTTCCATATGCTCCCAAGGCACAGTTTCATAAATTGGACCCCTAAATCCAAATGTTGCATTGCTTCTTACTGAGCAAAGCACTAATTATCAAAATCGATGAAAAACATTACTTTCGAGGGGTTGGAACTAGGAGTGAGGGGTGCTCTAGATAAAATACTATGTTAGGAATCCATCGGAGTCGACAATTCCTCAATCTAAGTCTCAGTTTTCGTTTTATGCCCAGTTGAAAGTCGCATCCCAAACCATTTCACGGACTCTTGGAAATTCATCCTCAGGGCATAAAATCCTAACAAAGCTGCATTTTTGAGCTCCATGGGATTCTACATTCTTGTTTAGGCATGGACTAGGTGACCACATTTTCCATCCTCTCCTGAGGCATGGTTTCGTAAATTTGACCCCTAAATCCAAATGTTGCATTGCTTCTTACTGAGAAAAGAAATAGTTATAGAAATCGATGAAAAAAACAACTTCTGAGGGGTTGGAACCAAGAGTGAAGGGTGCTCTAACTAAAATCCTATGCCAAGAATCCAACAGAGACAACGGTTTCTCAATCCGAGTCTCGTTTTTCATTTTATGCCCAGTTGCAAGTCACATCCCAAACCATTTCGGGGACTCTTGGCCAATTCCCACTCAGGGAATAAAAGACTAACAGAGCAACATTTTTTAGTTCCATGAGATGTTGCAAGCTTGTTTAGGCATGGAATAGGTGACCAAATTATCCATGCACTTCCGAGGCATGGTTTCATAAATTGGACTTTTAATCAAAATGCTGCATTTCTTCAAACTGAGCAAAACAGTAGTTCTCGAAATCAATGATTAAAGCAACTTCTGAGGCATGGCACCCGTGAGTGACGGGTGTGTTGAGTACATTTGTATGCTTCCTTTTCACTCTATAAACTATACTTTTGCCTCCAAAACCATCCATTTTGCCTCCATTTCATTCCATATTTTCCATAAAACAACTTATGTAAGGTACATTTATCATTCTTTAGCTTAAGAATTGAGTTTTCGAATTTTTGGCATTAAAATTGAAAATTTATCAGAAATTATAAGATTTGACTAAATCCCGTAATTGCTCCTAGGTTCGTGTACTTGCAGGACAGCTGGGAGAAATCTGAGACTTGGGTCATGATCCTTGATTTACAAGGATGTATGATGAGCTATCAACTTCAATATCTGAGCCTTACAGGTGTCTGGTCAACGCTGGTCAAACAGGGTCACGTCAGCAGAAAATACCCTGTTTTAGCCTAAAATCATGGTCAGTTTTAGATTTTCTTGGGATTTGTTCATATTTTATGGATTTGAAGGGGGTATTCGACCTTCCTAGCATATATTATGGATCTTATCATGATCCTTAGGAGATTTATTAGCATTATTAGTTTCAAAACTCATGTATAAATACTCTAAAGCATAAACTAGTATGACAACCTTGGGATGTGAATGAAGAAACTTTGGAATTTGCAATCTTGATATTAGTTCTGCATTTTGTTCTTGATAATGTTTATGAAATGATGATGCGAATGCTGCTAGAAGATCCTTCTTAGCTGAGACAACTCAAGTGTACAAGTGAAGCATTGGAGGCTCCCCTTTGCCAAACTAGTACACTCTTCCTTTATGTTCTTTTCAAGTAATCTTTGATACAAGTTTTAGATTAGATCGTTTTGTAGATGAGTTTAATATTTACTGTAGTTAGATGAATTCCATAGTTAAGTAATATGCTTAATGTTTCTAATCCTTACTCATATTGTGAATGATTTCTTGAATAAGAATTCAATGTGTGTTTTGCTTTCAAGCATTAGGATAATCATGAATGCTTTTTGAGTTATTTATGCTTTTAGTGCTTTTGATTTAACAAGAATTGGTGAGAATTTCTAATGAATGGAAGAAGACAATGAATGCATCTCTTGAATAAGATTTTTGTCTTTCTAGCATTGATAAGCCTTAGAACTAGTTCAAATATCTTTTGAATGCTTACTGTTAATACTTTTTTAGGAAAACATTTGTTGATTACTGTCATGAGATCTATGAATAGGAATTATGAACAAAAGTTTAGCATCTCTTCCATATTTAGCTCTTAGAATAGGTTTTTGTTTATTCCCATTAAAGAATAAAATATTATCTCTAAATGCATACATTTTGGATGTGCCTCTAAGTCTTACAAACACCGGATTGACAATCACTTGCACTCTAATTTACATCAGTAGATTNCTATTTGCAATTTCAGTTATAACTCCATGGTATGCTGATATAGCCAACTATTTATCATCAGGGATGTTACCTCCTTCCCTCACATCCAAAGAAAAGAAAAAGATAATTAAACAAGGTTCTAGATACACATGGATTGATGGAGATCTCTTTTATACAAGATATGACCTCATAATTAGAAGATGTGTAAAAAGAGATGAGATTTTAGAAATATTAAAAGCTTTCCATGATGAACCTTGTGGTGGTCATTTTGCAGATAAGAGAAAACCATACAAAAAAATCAATTTGGGGTATTATTGGCCATCCATCTTCAAAGATTCCAAGAAATATGTTCGAAGTTGTGATAGGTGCCAAAGGATGGGAAATCCACTTCCAACCGATGAGATGCCCCTCAAACCACAAGTTCACATTGAGCCATTTTAAAAATGGTCTCTTAATTTCATTGGTCCAATAAATCCACCATCAAAAGGGAAGCAGTACATCTTAGTATGTACTGATTATGTTACAAAGTGTGTGGAAGCCAAAGCATTAGTGAGAGCCACAGAACAGTCAGTGGTCAACTTCCTCTTTGAAGAAATATTTTTCAGATTTGGAGTACCCCAGGAGATTGTAATAGACCAAGGAGCACAATTTACTTCTAATATGGTGAAAGACTTAGCAAGAAAATATCAGATCAAGCATCGGAAATTTACACCCTATCATCCACAAGAAAATGGACAGGTGGAATCTGCTAACAAAACTTTGGAAGCAATCATGACCAAGACAATCCAAATACATAGAAAAGATTGGTCAGACAAGCTTCAAGAAGAATTATGGGCATACCAAATCACCTATAAAAATAGTATTGGGTTCACTCCTTATCAGCTAGTCTATGGTAAGCAAGTTTTGTTACCTATAGAATTTCAACTTCATACTTTTAAACTAGCAGCTGATTTAGGAATAGATCTTTCTGAAGCACAAAAAGAGAGGATCATGCAATTAAATCAATTGGATGAGATGAGACAGGAAAAAGTTGAACACAACATTTTGATACAATAGCGAAGGGCACATTGGCATGATAAGTACATCAAGAAGAAACCATTCAAAGTAGGATACTGGGCTTTTTTATTTGATTCAAAATTCAAAGATTTCAAAGCTAAATTTACAACTCATTGGCTTGGTCCATATGAGATTGCAGAGGTATATGACAATGGCTCAGTCAAACTACAAACAATAGATGATGAAGCAAGCTCATTCATAGTCAATGGACATAGGCTAAAGCTCTACAATAAGCCTGTAAACAAGGAAGACTTTCTGCAGCAGATATTTCAACAGAATGAGATGGAAGTGTTGGACAAACAGAATCATGTGTCTCCTTCACATTCTCCTTATATATATATATATATAAACAAAAGAAAAAAAGAAAAAGGGATTTTAGTTGTGAAAATCCAGGAAATTGGCACAATATAAACTCGAATTTTCATTGGAAAACCAAGTAAAATTGGCCAATCAAAATTCTTCTTCTTCAAAAAAAATAATATTTTCATTATTACCTTCTAGTTTCATTCTACAGCTTCCAAAGTTTTATAAATTTTTATCTCCAAGACTTGAGGACAAGTCAATAAATAAGGATGAGGGGGATAAGGTATACATTTTTTAAAATTCTTTGAAAACCTTTCAAGCCTTCTATAGATGAAATCATGCATTTCAAAAAGGAACTTCATCCAGTACAGGGACCTGAGAAGAATATCAACTTCATTCAGCAAAGGGACCTGAGAAAAGTATCAACTTCATCCAGCAGAGGGACCTGAGAAGAATATCAACTTTATTCAGCAAAGGGACCTGAGAAAAATATCAACTTCATTCAGCAGAGGGACCTGAGAAGAATACTAAGCAACATAAATACAATAGGAAAGACTTATAGCAACATTCTAGCCAGCTTCAATCAGACAAACATAATGAGAAAACAAGTTAGGATACATTTTCCTTTTTAATGCTTTAAATTTGGAAAATTCTTCATAAGCTAAGCAATGATAAATATCCTATCTTTCCCTTTCCCTACATCATCTTTTCATCACTCGATTTTCATATAACCTCAAAAGAATAAAAAATGGTACTCAAAGGAACCAATTTTGGTCTCCAAGAGAGTTATAAGGAAAGGATCAGGTTTAAAAAATCAAACACATTGTTTTTGAGCTGTAAACGCTCTATTTTATGAAGATATAAGTTTCATACACACAAACTGAATTGTTGTTTGCATAAATGAAAGGTTGTTTGCATACACATTAAAGAAATGGGTCATAAGAAGAAGGTTTTATGCTTAACAAAGGGGATGGTCACTCAAGGAAACAAATTAAGGGAGTTATAAGTCAAATGAACACATTTTCTTAAAAAACAAANAAAAATGATAAAAACCCTTTTCTAAGTTTCCTCCACAACGATTTTTCTCGCTTCCTAAAAGGTGTTACGACTTAAACTCTTTTCATGTGTTGCGTCTCACTTGAACACTCCCTATACTCGAACCACTGACGCACTCCTATGTATACTTACCTCCATTTCAAAACGCATGCTTTGTTTCAAACACACTAGCACCATTCCAAACAAAGAATCTCTATGCTCTAGCAAATTGTTCCCTCCTATGCCTTCCTATCCCGAAATCTCTGATAAATAACGAATTGTATGTTGACAATTTCATTGTCAACATACAACATTCTCTCCTTGTGGAAGAAAACGTGGAAGTTGAAGTAGATGCGTGGTGAGCAAAGGCAAGAGAACGTATTCAAGTAGGAGTCGGTCAGTGAAAGGTAAGTTCGAACTCAAATAATTGTAAAGCTAAGTGCAAAATTCGACTTCCTGAGGTACATTTTGAGAACAAAAATAGTTCATTTCTAGTAGAGGCTGATTATAAGAAAGAAAATTGAGATGGGATTCAACAAGAAGCCTGAGAATTTTTATCGAATTACCAGGTATGCCCTTGCATCAAAAATTTTATGATTGAAGAAAAGAGAGCAGTTTAGAAATTTGAAAAATATGAGATTTTCTTTGTTTTTGAACAGAAAAATCTTATTGAAGACCATTCACAGAATTAAATCCAAACAGAGTCTGCAAGTTTAAAAATCTTGGTCAAAGAAATTGCAGGGTTGAAACTTTTGACAAGAATAGACCTCCTTTTTATAAATAGTGAAAATATTTTAGGGTCTTGCTCTTAAAAAAATTGAAAGAATGGTGTCTAGATATGAACCAGAGAAGCTTGATACATTAGAAATTCATAAGGATTGTATACAAATTCTTGAGAAAAAATAGTGGATATCTTTCTTTGAGAAATTTGATGGATTTTGTGAGGAAGTTGCTTTAGAATTTGCTCATTCATTCGATGGGGAAGGGGCTACTGTTGGAAACCTTACTATTAGAATCTCTGAAGATATAATTGCACATGTCACTGGACTTCCTCAAACAGGAGAAAGATATTTCAAAACTAAGCATTTTAAAGATAAATCATGGGCATCTTTTATTTCCAGATCTAGGGTGGCAACAATCAATTGGAAGAAGGGAATCCCAAGGAGTTGGTTGATTCATCCTTGGGATGAATTAGCCTATCTCATACAGAAGTTTATAACTTGTGAAGGAATATTTAACATCATCTACCTTTATCACATCAAGCTGCTACAACATTTAAAAGGTGACTCTGAAATTAACATGTCTTATTTTCTACTACAAAGCCTTTCTAAGATGGATAAGGCCATCCAAAAACAAGGGAGGAATACAGAAAAGAGTCTATAACATTGTGGCTTTATTAAAATGATCATCATATATGAATTACAAAAGCATAACTTGACTTAGCAGTAGTTTATCATTGAAAATGGTTTTGAAACAGTAAAGGAGGAAGAAAATAGGAACAAATCTTGGTTGTGACCAATGATGAGGAAGAAATACAGAACCCTAAGGAAACAATCTCAAAACCACCTATGGGGAGGAGAAGAACAATAAGCATGGTGAAAAGGGAAAAGGAATTTGAGGAAAAAGACAAGATTTTTACGACATATGAAAGAAAATCAAGGAAACACCAACAAGTTCAAAAAGGACAAATACAAGAAAGTGATGATGAAGCACAACAAGCACAGTATGCACATATTCAGACTCTGGAGGCACAATCATTGGAAAATGATGATTTTGAAGAACAAGAAACTTCCACATATGAGCAAATGAGAGAAGATGTGGAACAATTAATTAAAGATATGAAAGAAGAAAATCAAATAGAAGAAGTGGTTGGTGGGTCCACATCAGAACTTGATAAGAAAAACAATAAAATGAAGAAAATGAAGAGAAAAATCAAGGAAATTGAAGTCCTGGAAAGATACATAAAAACAGAGAATGAAATGTTAAGGACTCAAAGCCATAAACACAGGAGGATAATGAAACCTTGAAGAAAAAGAATAAGAAGCTTCAAAAGCAAAACAAATTAATCTCTAAATAAGCCTATAAATGGTTTCAACAGAAGAAGGCATATAAAGAAAAATATTAAAGAATGAAAGCTCTTCATACAACTCAGGTTAATGTGGAGACATTATTACAGGCAACAGAGGTGGAAAAAGATCATTGACAAAAGTTCAAGAACATTTTTTGTGCATGAGGACATGCAAAGTCTTCCTCTTGGGGGAGATGTTGAGTACATTTTTATGCTTCCTTTTCGCTCTATAAACTATAATTTTACCTCCAAAACCATCCATTTTTCCTCCATTTCATTCCATATTTTTCATAAAACAGCTTATGCAAGGTACATTTATCATTGTTTATCTTAAGAATTGAGTTTTCAAATTTTTGGCATTAAAATTGAAAATTTATCAGAAATTACAGGATTTGACTAAATCCCGTAATTGCTCCTAGGTTTGTGTACTTGCAAGACAGTTGGACGAAATCTAAGACTTGGGTCATGATCCTTGATGTACAAGGATGGATGATGAGCTATCATCTTCGAGATCTGAGTCTTACAGGTGTCTGATCAATGCTGGACAAACAGGGCCACTTCAACAGAAAATACCCTGTTTTAGCCTAAAATCGTGGACAGTTTTAGATTTTCTTGGGATTTGTTCATATTTTATGGATTTGAAGGGGGAATTCGACCTTCCTAGCATATATTATGGATATTTATTAGCATTAATAGCTTCAAAACTCTTGTATAAATACTCTAAATCATAAACTAGTATGACAACCTTGGGATGTGAATGAAGAAACTTTGGAATTTGCAATCTTGATATCAGTTCTGCATTTTGTTCTTGATAATGTTTATGAAATGATGATGTGAATGCTGCTAGAAGCTCCTTCTTAGTTGAGACAACTCAAGTGTACAAGTGAAGCATTGGAGGGCCCCCTTTGCCAAACTAGTACACTCTTCCTTTATGTTTTTTTCAAGTAATCTTTGATACATGTTTTAGATTAGATCTTGTTGTAGATGAGTTTAATCTTTGTTGTAGTTAGATGAATTCCATAGTTAAGTAATATGCTTAATGTTTCTAAGACTTACTCATATTGTGAATGATTTCTTGAATAAGAATTCAATGTGTGTTTTGCTTTCAAGCATTAGGATAATCATGAATTCTTTTTGAGTTGTTTACGCTTTCAGTACTTTTGATTTAACAAGAATTGGTGAGAATTGCTAATGAATGGAAGAAGACAATGAATGCATCTCTTGAATAAGAGTTTTGTCTTTCTAGCATTGATAAGCCTTAGAACTAGTTCGAATATCTTTTGAATGCTTACTGTTAATACTTTTTTAGGAAAACATTTGTTGATTACTGTCATGAGATCTATGAATAGGACTTCTGAATAGAAGCTTAGCATCTCTTCCATATTCAACTCTTAGAATAGGTTTTTTTTTATTCCTATTAAAGAATAAAAGATTATATCTAAATCCATACATTTTGGATGTGCCTCTAAGTCTTACAAACATCGGATTGAAAATCATTTGCACTCTAATTTACATCAGTATACTGGAGCCTAACAGGGTGCTCTAGATGAAATCCTATCCCAATAATCCATCGA
The DNA here is from genome assembly GCA_010110895.2 of Picea sitchensis. Classification (NCBI taxonomy): domain Eukaryota; kingdom Viridiplantae; phylum Streptophyta; class Pinopsida; order Pinales; family Pinaceae; genus Picea; species Picea sitchensis. Next base: position 27,661 of record SNQJ01S0069741.1, on the reverse strand, counting down.
AGTTGATGGTTCCTTAATCCAAGTCTCGATATTCATCATATGCCCAGTTGCAAGTCGCATCCCAAACCTTTTCGGGGACTCTTGGCCAATTGCTCCTCACAGCATAAAAACCTAGCGGAGCAACATTTTTGAGTTTCGTGAGATGCTACAAGATTGTTTAGGCAGGGAATAGGTGACTATATTTTCCATATGCTCTCGAGGCACAGTTTCATAAATTGGACCCCTAAATCCAAATGTTGCATTGCTTCTTACTAAGCAAAGCACTAATTATCAAAATCGATGAAAAACACTACTTCCGATGGGTTGGAACTGGGACTGAGGGGTTCTCTAGCTAAAATAATATGTTAGGAATCTATCGGAGTCGACAATTCCTCAATCTGAGTCTCAATTTTATTTTTATGCCCAGTTGCAAGTTGCATCCCAAACCATTTCGGGGACTCTTGGAAATTCATCCTCATGGCATAAAATCCTAACATAGCATAATTTTTGAGCTCCATGGGATTATGCATTCTTGTTTAGGAATGGGCTAGGTGACCACATTGTCCATCCTCTCCTGAGGCATGGTTTCATAAATTGGACCCCTAAATCCAAATGTTTCATTGCTTCTTACTGAGCAAAGCAATAGTTATAGAAATCGATGAAAAAAAAAACTTCTGAGGGGTTGGAACTGGGAGTGAAGGGTTCTCTAACTAAAATCCTATGCTAGGAATCCAACAGAGACAACGATTTCTCAATCCGAGTCTCATTTTTCATTTTATGCCTAGTTGCAAGTCACATCCCAAACCATTTCGGGGACTCTTGGCCAATTCCCGCTCAGGGAATAAAAGACTAACGGAGCAACATTTTTGAGTTCCATGAGATGTTGTAAGATTGTTTAGGCATGGAATAGGTGACCAAATTATCCATGCACTCCCGAGGCATGGTTTCATAAATTGGCCCCTTAATCCAAATGCTGCATTGCTTCAAACTGAGAAAAACACTAGTTCTCGAAATCAATGATTAAAGAAAATTCTGAGGCATGGAACCCATGAGTGAATGGTGCTCTAGATGAAATAATATCCCACTAATCCATCAGAGTCTATGGCTCCTTAATCTGAGTCTCGATATTTGTTATATGCCCAGTTTCAAGTCACATCCCAAACCATTTCGGGGAGTCTTGGCCAATTGCTCCTTGGGGCATAAAAACCTAACAAAGCAACATTTTTGAGTTCTATGAGATGCTGGAAGATTGTTTATGCATGGAATAGGTGACTATATTTTCCATATTCTCCTGAGGCATGGTTTCATAAATTAGACCCCTAAATCCAAATGTTGCATTGCTTCTTACGACGAAAAGAACTAATTATCAAAATCGATGAAAAAGACTACTTCCGAGGGGTTGGAACGAGGAGTGAGGGGTTATCTAGCTAAAATCCTATGCTAGGAATCCATCGGAGTCGACAAATCCTCAATCTGAGTCTCATTTTCCATTTTATGCCCAGTTGCAAGTTGCATCCCAAACCATTTCGGGGACTCTTAGCAATTCATCCTTAGGGAATAAAATCCTAACAGAGCATCATTTTTTGTCTCCATGGGATTTTGCATGCTTTTTTAGGCATGGAATAGGTGACCACATTTTCCATCTTCTCCCGAGGCATGGTATCGTAAATTGGAGCCCTAAATCCAAATGTTTCATTGCTTCTTACTGAGCAAAGCACTAGTTATCAAAATCAATGAAAAAAACAACTTATGAGGGGTTGGAACCAGGAGTGAGGGGTGCTCTAGCTAAAATCCTATGCCAAGAATCCAAAAGAGATGACAGTTCCCTAATCTGAATCTCGTTTTTTATTTTATTCCCAGTTGCAAGTCACATCCCAAACCATTTCAGGGACTCTTGGCCAATTCCTGCTCATGGCATAAAAGACTAACGGAGCAATATTTTTGATTTCCGTGAGATGTTTCAAGTTTGATTACGAATGGAATAGGTTAATAAAGTATCTATTCTCTCCCGAGGCATGGTTTCATAAATTGGCCCCTTAATCCAAACGATGCATTTCTTCAAACTGAGCAAAACACTAGTTCTCAAAATCAATGATTAAAGCAACTTCTGAGGCATGATCTTTGTGAGTGAGGGATTCTCTGGATGAAATTATATCCCAGTAATTGATTAGAGTTGAATGTTCTTTAATTCGAGTCTTGATATTCGTTATATGCCCAGTTGCAAGTCCCATCCCAAACCATTTCAGGGACTCTTGGCCAATTGCTCCTCAGGGCATAAAAACCTAATGGAGCAACATTTTTGAGTTCCGTGAGATGTTGCAAGAATGTTTAGGAATGGACTAGGTGACTTCATTTTCCATCTTCTCCCAAGGCATAGTTTCATAAATTTGACCCCTACATCTAAATATTGCATTGCTTCTTACTGAGAAAATCACTAATTATCAAAATCGATGAAAAGAACTACTTCTGAGGGGTTGGAACTGGGAATGAGGGGATATCTAGATAAAATCCTATGCTAGGAATCTATTGAAGTCGACAATTCATTAATCCGAGTCTCATTTTTCATTTTATGCCCACTTGCAAGTCACATCCAAAACCATTTTGGGGGCTCTTTTCAATTCATCCTCAGGGCATAAAATCCTAACACAGCAGAATTTTTTAGCTCCATGGGATTCATAATGCTTCTTTAGGCATGGAATAGGTGACCACATTGTCCATTTGCTCCCGAGGCATGGTTTCGTAAATTGGACCCATAAATCCAAATGTTGCATTGCTTCTTACTGAGAAAAACACTAGTTATTGAAATCGATGAAAAAAACAACTTTCGAGGGGTTGGAACCGGGAGTGAGGGGTGATCTAGATAAAATACTATGTCAGGAATCCAACAGAGATGATGGTTCCTCAATACGAGTCTCGGTTTTTGTTTTATGCCCAGTTGCAAGTCACATCCCAAACCATTTCGGGGACTCTTGGCCAATTCCCGCTTAGGGCATAAAATACTAACGGAGAAACTTTTTTGAGTTCCATGAGATGCTGCAAGCTTATTTAGGAATGGACTAGGTGACCAAAGTATCCATCTGCTCCTGAGGCATGGTTTCGTAAATTGGCCCCTTAATCCAAATGTTGCATTGCTTCAAACTGAGAAAAACATTAGTTCTTGAAATCAATTATTAAAGCAACTTTCGAGGCATGGCACCTGTGAGTTAGGGGTGATCTAGATCAAATCCTTTCCGAGTAATCCATCGGAGTTGACAATTCCTTAATCCGAGTCTCGATATTCGTTAAATGCCTAGGTGCAAGTCGCATCCAAAACCATTTCAGGGACTCTTGGCCAATTTCTCCTGAGGGCATAAAAACCTAACATAATAGCATTTTTTATTTTCGTGAGATGCTAGAAGATTTTTTAGGCATGGACTAGGTGACTATATTTTCCATTTGCTCTCAAGGCACGGTTTCATAAATTGGACCCCTTAATCCAAATGTTGGTTTTCTTCAAACTGAGCAAAACACTAGTTCTCAAAATCAATGAGTAAAGCAATTTCTGAGGCATGGCACCCAGGAGTAAGGGGTACTGCTCTAGGTGAAATCCTATGCTAGGAAATCATCAGATTCGATGGTTCCTCAATTCAAGTCTCGATTTTCATTTTATGCCCATTTGCAAGTTGCATCCCAAACCATTTTGGGGACTCTTGGCCAAGTTTCCAAGAGTCTACCGAAATGGTGTTAGGGAGCGTCTGTCCATACGAGTCCGAAAAAGAGATAAAAGTCTACTTGGTGCATTCTTATATTCTCGAGCTTGAGAACGAACTAAGACTATGCTCATGGATGTGACAAGGTAAACAAATGATCAAAACTTCTTTGAAACCTGTAGTGTCAAAACTGCAATCCAGAGGTTTAGTGAAGCCATCATATTGCAAAAGAAACCCAAAAATAACTATACCTTATAAAAAATGGAAATTTATAAATAGTAATACAAGAAAAATCTTCATTTACCATTTCATTTGCATAAGGATTTGTAGCCGTGGAGATTCTTATTTTGGAAGTGGATCTTGTTTTGTTTGATACCGCAGCTACGGTTGACCGTTTCTCTCGCGGTTTGGACAAGGTAGATCTTCATCTCCTCTTCTTTCAATTACATGGTTCAATATTCGTTTCCACAACCATATTTAAATTAAAAACGAAGCCCTAGGTCACTCCAAAAAAGATCAAATCAGCCTCTATTGAAAACGATGGGAAAAAAACATTCTTTTGCAAAAACATTTTTAGAGGGTGATAGCATAGATGCCAACGCCTTGACACTTGAGTAGATAGGTCATTTTTGTCAAAGAATCCATAAAAAAACTCAAAAATATTCCCACGCAGCCATTATGAAAATCATTTTAATTTTAAAATGTTTTATTCCTGCGTGATGATTATTGAGTGATAAAAAGAGGGCGTGGTCCTTTTTGAACACTGTGGGCATTAGATTTCAAGTTTTTAAATTGCTTAAGAAATTGCCGAAAAATTGAATAATGAAATTCTTTGTTTTTTTTTGTTTGTAGGTGATTTCAGCGAAGACCATGATTGAGTGGAAGGAACGGGAGCATGAGCTCGATGATTTGGCTTCTTTGTGGAGTCCTCGCATGCGGGCTGCATTGAGAGCTTGTGGCCTTCTGAAATTCTTCAAATTGCAAAAGATGAAGAAAGAGATTCTTCTGCTTGAACACATAATCATCTTGTGGGATGTCGCAGAGAAAGGGTTTCAGATCGGAACACAGCTTCTAACCATCAAGTTGGAAGACATATATTTCTTGATTGGCCTCTTGAAAAGAGGGGTTCCTATAGCTTTTTCTGGACAGAGGGTGCTTCCTGAGCAAGTGGGCGTGTATCTGGCACGTCATTGTGTCCCAGGAGCAAGACTGATAGGGGGTAGAATCCCAATCAAGGATATCAGAGAGTTACCCCTTTGGTCTATTTTGTTCACCATCATGAGTGTGATGGGAAGCACTAGCGCACATCTGGCGTCGAGATCATAGGTAGCTTATGGCGTACAACGTTTGGAGCCAACATTGTTTAACTGGAGTGCAGGGTTTCTTCGAAACGTGAAGGAACAGGTTTCGAGATGTAGAATGGGGAAAAAACAGTTTGGATATGGCTCTTTCTTGGTCTCATTCTTCTTAGACCGCATCCCCTAGATGCAGACTCAGATAGCATTGGCGGTACGACCAGTGGGAGAACCACGGATGGAACGGTGGACTAGTCTGTCTTCGAGACTAGTGGTAGAGTCAGAGTTTCGTTTCACCGGTGACTTCTTCACTTGGCTGAGACGCCAATATATTTGAATAGAAGACTTCCCATATGCCGAGGTGGACTTTCGTGGGAGCGTGGATTTGATTCTACCCACGGGGGAAGATTGGGATGTGTCAGGTGAGAGACTAAGCAACACCTTGTCTAGTTTTTTGTTTTAAGTTTTTAACGTATATATTTTTTGGGTACGTGGAAGATTTTTTAATGGATGTATTGTTTTCAACATCCAGACAAGGGAGCAGTGCGCCCGACTGAGATACCAATACCAGGACGTCGCGAGGGTGCTCCGGTTGCAGTAGATCCGGGGGTATCGGTGATGGGTCTCCGGGAGGTTGAAAGAAACCTTCAAGGCCTTACGATGGGAATTCCCCCTCTACGGAGGAGAGAAGTGCCTTTACATATACAGAGACACACTTTGGGGGTGCTAGAGAATGTTAATTCTCTACTGAGACGTGTAGTGATATGTTACTCTCAGCACAATGCAGTGCAAAGAGATTAGAGTCTCTCTGGTGATTGTATATTTTGTATGACTTGTCAGATGATGTCGTATGGGTGTAAAGACCCAAATTTTTTCTCTTCCAAATACTTTTTTGATGTAATCAAAACATTTTCAGTCACGCTATGTATATATATATACAGTTATGAGTTTTTACAGTGCCAAAACATTTGTACATGATGATGCCTTTAATGTGATGTGTTTTAATTTACATGTGATGTACAATTTGTTTTCCTTCATGAAATATTATCTATGGGCGAGATACCGATCCATGATGTAATTAGCTAATGAATCCAAAACATTGTTGAGTTCTCTTGGAATATGTCTGTATTCGATGTAATCAAATATTCGTTCAAGATGGAGAACTTGTAGGTGGAGACATAGTAGGATAGGATTATGAATAACGTAGATATGGTTGAGTTGATAGACCATGAGTTGGGAGTCTAGGTTAACAATGATACGAGAGATACCTAGGGAGGAGGCTTTGGTCAAGAGTTCGATGACAACATGATATTCTGCCATGTTATTAGTCACTGGTCCTAAGAAAATACCTCTTGAACTCACCACCTCGTCAAATTGGTAAATGACCCATGTTGCCGAAGCAATGTTCTGGTTGTGTCGACTAGCGCCATCCGCAAACCCGACAAAGATAGGAAAGGAAGACGTCATCTGTGCATGAAAACACAAGGCACAGTTATGAGTGGCAAAGGTAAAGACTCGAGCACACGAAAGAAATAGACACACCAAACTAAAATACAATAATGTACAACGTACACATGCTAGGTGATCTAAGAATAGTACTTTTTAAGGTAAAGCCCATTCTGGGGCTCTCCTAGGGAAATTCCATCATAATCAACTAACTCGTAGGCACCTTTGTGTAGAACACATTTCACAATGTAAGGGCCATGCCATAGAGGTTCTAACTTACTTGTCCCTAGTTTCTCATGAGCCTGGTCATAGATGAGGACTAAGTCTCCTTCTGCAAAAGTCTGAGGATGGACGGATTTGTCGTATTGATTTTTTATCCATTTCTGATGTGTCTCGTTAATGAGAGCGACATCACGACGTGTTTCATCCAGTTTGGTCAGATATAAGAAACATTCTTCTTCGACAGAATTATGGGGTAGGAGTTCTACTTTAAGTTTCAGAGATGGAATCTCACACTTGATTGGTGAAACGGCTTCGATGCCATACACTAACTGGAAAGGAGTAAATCCAGTTGCGGTTTTCACGGAAATACGGTAAGCCCAGAGAGCGAAGAAAAGTTGTAGATGCCAGGATGTCTTATTTGCCCCTACCATGCATTGAATCATGGTTTTGAGGATCTTGTTTATGGCCTCAACTTGTTCGTTGGCCTGAGGATAGTATGGGGATGAGTTTTCATGGAGAAAACCCAACTTGGCATGCAATTCACTCATCATCTGGTTCTTAAAATGTGCACCTTGATCGGTGACAATGGTGCGTGGTACACCAAAACGAGTTGTGATGTGGTTAAAAACAAAAAGAGCTGCGGTACGACCATCGTTCAGAAAGGTAGGCATAGCCTCAACCCATTTTTTAAAGTAGTCGATGGCGATGATTATATAACCGTGCCCCCTGGCTGAGGTAGGCTTACATTGCATGAAATCAATACACCACTTGGCAAAGGGGCTGATGGTGATAATGGGGTGCAGCGTAGTAGGGTGGGTGTGTGCCTTGTTGTTAAAAACTTGGCAGGGTGGGCATTTTTTGACTACCTCAATACAATCTTTGAAAATCGAGGGCTAAAAATAGCCGGCACATAGAATTTTTTGGGCTGTGGCCATCCCAGAAAGGTGACCGCCACAGGCTCCAAGGTGATAGTCATTCAGAACGTGTTCAGCCTTTGCATGAATCAAACATTGTCGAAAGATAGTGTCAATACCACGACGATACAAGGTGTTGTTGACGATGAGATAATGACGAGAATGGTGGTGAATACGTCAACGCTCTTCATGGGAAGTGTAAGGCTAAAAGCGTTGGGTTTGGAGGTAAAGGAGGATGTCTCCATACCAAGGATCAGAGGTGTTGATGAGGAAAAGAGTTTCATCAGGGAGAGAATCTCTAGGTTCAATGTCTTCATCAGCATGGGGGAGATCGCAGATAAGTTCCGCAAACACCAGGGACTTTTTGGCTTTGGAATTCGTAAATTCAAGATCGAATTCTTGAAGGATGATGATCCATTTAGAGTATTTTCCCCCGAGCACTTGATGTGTCAAGACGTGGTACATGGGGCTTGAGTCCGCAATCACCGTGGTGGTGCGTAGTAAGATGTAATGGAGAAATATCTGGACAGCGATGACGGTTGCCAAAGCCAATTTCTCTACATGTGAATATCGGAGTTTAGGTCCAGATAGACTCTTGCTCGGGTAATAGATCACATGTTCCTCACCGTTGGGGTCCTCTTGAACTAACACCATTGCAATAGTGGAAGTGGAGGCAACTATGTAAAGGATGTAGTCCTTTGTATACTTGGGAGGATGCAACAAAGGTGCATGGGTCAGGGCATGCTTGAGAGCATCAAATGCCCATTGAGCGATGTCATCCCAGATGAAAGGAGTGTTTTTCTGCTGCAACCGCATGAATCCTTTAGTTATCTCAACGTAGTTACAAATGAAATGGCGAAAGAATTTTTCTTTTCCTTGCAAACTTTGGAGTTGAGTCAAACTAGTAGGTGGGGGTAAGGCTAGAATAGCCTTAATCTTTAAGGGATCCACCTGAATCCCGTCTTTAAAGACAACAAAATCGAGGATTGTACCGGATTCGACAACGAAAATACACTTATGTGGGTTCAAGCAGATACGGTAAAACCGACATCGAAGAAAAATAACCCGTAAGTGATCAATGTGATCTGATCGATTGGATGAGTGGGCAGGTAAGTCGTCGAGGTAAAGTTCTGCAATATGCTTGATATTGTGGAAAGCGTATGACATGGCCCGCTGGAAAGTAGCACCATCATTTTTGAGGCCAAAAGGTAGCTTTCAATAGGCGAAAGTTCCCCATGGGCAGATAAAGGTTGTCTTATGTTGATCAGCAGGTAAAATCTCAATCTGGTTATACCCAGAGAAGCCATCCATGAAAGAGAAGATTACGCTCCCAGCACAATTATCAATGATTTGGTCGATGAAGGGCATAGGGTAGTTGTCCTTTGGACAATCTTTATTGAGATCCCGATATTCAACACAGACATGGATGGTCCCCTGTCTTTTGGCAACCGGAACAAGGTTGGAGACCCATTTTTCAAAGGGATAGGATAGATAAAGACAGATTTTAAAAGTTTCTCAACTTCTGCCTTTATAGCTGCGATTTTCTTGGGATGAACCGGGTGGAGTTTCTGTCGAACAAGTTTCGCACCAGGGTAAGTCTTGATTTCATGCATGACAATCGAAGGGTCAATCCCTGGCATTTCCTCGTAGCTCCAAGTGAAGACATCACATAATTCTTTAAACAGAGAAGTGTAAGATACCACTTCTTCGGGTGTGCAATTATCACCAAGGTTAATGTTTTCTACAATGCCTTCTTTGATCGAAATATCGATAACGATCGTAGTAGAGATATTACCCATATTCCCCTCAGAAAGAGTATCTTGTGTGAGGATGGGAGATTGCGGAGAATCGGTAACATTAGGAGGGAAGACGGAGTGTATGGCTTTGTGGATTTCTTCTAGATGTGGAAGAAAAGAGGATCGATGATGGTTATCATCCCAAGGTACGTCGTCGATACTGAGCATTTCCATTATAGATTCGTCAGAAGGAAAAATGTGGGAAATGTAGTCGATTTCGGATGATAGGGAATCCAACCATGATGGCATCAAGTAGGCATCGGGTGCCAATAAATGGGGGTTGTTCGAAGAGGGAGAGGCAGATTGAATAGCCACGTATGAGGCCTCGGTTGGGCTAAGTGTCATGGTGTCACCGAGCGCATCGAATTCCATATGACTAGGTACAATCCAAGGGTCAAATGATTCCAAAGATTGATAATCCATAGTCGAAATCATATTGACGATGGAAATATGGTGTGTGGGTCAGATGATTCCAGCATTACTCACTTTGATAAGTGTTGCAAGTGTCGCAAGTGTCATGCAAATCATACTGCCATGATGATGACACTAAGGAGACACTTAAAATGCCTCAAACACTTGATTTGAAGGAAGAGGGATGGTCAAATGAAGTCAAGTATCTCCTGCCACCTGAAAGAATCTTTCAATCTAAGGTTTTAGAAGAGAGAGCTCCTCTATATCACCCTTAGGAGCACTGGTGCTCCCCTATAAGGTGTTAGGGAGCATTATAACACCAAACAACCCTTCTGAAGGAGCGCTATAGATTTTTAGAGCGCTGGCACCCACCTAAAGCCTACTAGGGAGTGATATATCGCTTTGATGGCCTTTTTGAGGGAGCGCTGCCTATTCTAGGTAGCAGTTGATCTGTTGAGGAGAATAAGGGGAAGATCTTTCAATCTTGGAAGGCGGTTGCATTCGAATTCCTGGTTCAGCCATGATCTTAGGAGAAGATCCCTGGCTTAAGGAGGGAAATCCTCAACTTTCCATAAAGATACCTCAAGAGGTTAAGCCTCTCTAAACCTATATAAACAGGCTCTATCATGGTGGAAAGGAGGAAGAATTGGAAACATGAAACCTATGATCTCATAGGAAACATACAGTGAACTGGTGGAAAGTAATCAGTGAAGTTGTTGTCATCCAGATCGTGGATATTTTGAGCAAGGGTTAGACAAAGGGGACTTGGCGAAGCTATCGCATTCGCATCTATGGTTGTAAGTTACTTTTGTCATTGTTCTCATCAATATGACATGCTTGGCCTGTTTTTTTCTAGTTTGTGTTTAATCTCACATGAACTTGTCTCTGATAGATAGATCTATTTCAAGATAATATCAATAGAGTAGGAAGTGGTTGTACTATTGTTTGTCTACAGGGCTTATTGAGGAGCAAAATATTGGAGCTCAACTCGGAGCGTGCAGGGACAAACACCGGTAAAAGGTACTTCTTTTCTCCTTCATTCTCACACACTAGTCCACCTAGATCTAAAAGGAAGTCAGTGACCATGATAAGCAATTTATGTCTTAGAGTTAAGAGTCTATCTCTTTGAGGAGATCTACCTATCCGCATGGAGATTTTCCTTCAATAGTCACAGTTTCATAAATTTGACCCCGAAATCCAAATGTTGCATTGCTTCTTACTGAGCAAAGCACTAGTTATCAAAATCGATGAAAAAAACAACTTCCGAGGGGTTGGAACTAGGAGTAAGAGTTTCTATGGCTAAAATCCTATGCCTGGAATATAATAGAGATGACAGTTCCTCAATATGAGTCTCAATTTCTGTTTTATTCCCAGTTGCAAGTCGCATCCCAAACCATTTTGGGGACTCTTGGCCAATTCCCGCTCAGGGAATAAAAGACTAACAAAGAAACATATTTGAGTTCTGTGAGATGTTACAATCTTGTTTAGGCATGGACTAGGTGACCAAAGTATCCATCCACTCTCAAGGCATGGTTTCATAAATTGGCCTCTTAATACAAATGTTGCATTGCTTCAAACTGAGCAAAACAAGTGTTATTGAAATCAATGATTAAAACAACTTCTGAGGCATGGAACCTATGAGTGAGGGGTGATCTAGATGAAATCTTATCCCAGTAATCCATCGGAGTCAACGATTCCTTAATCCAAGTCTCGATATTTGTTATATGCCCAGTTGCAAGTCACATCCAAAACCATGTCGAGGACTCTTGGCCAATTTCTCCTAAGGGCATAAAAACCTAACGGAGAAGCATTTTTGAGTTCCTGAGATGCTGCAAGATTGTTGTGGCATGAGATGCGACTGCACATTGAGTTTAACAACCACTACTCCCTATATATAAATGTGGGTTTCACTATTGTTAACCATCTCCATAACTAACTTATTCTTCAACTTAGATTGAACAAAACTTATATTTGTATAGTTCTACTCTTGGCTTGAACAAAACTAATATTTGTATAGTTCTACTCTTGTCTTGAACAAAACTAATGTTTGTATAGTTCTACTCTTGGCTTGCCTTAGACATACTTCCAATTAAAGAACCCAAGATTTTCAACACACCAACTGATGGTTGGATTTCTTACTCCATAGCATTGACCCTCATCCTCAATGGACATTTCTTATAATAATTCTAATTTGCACAAATCCAACAAACAACAACCTTAATACTATTTTTTTCTTAGATCCATATGATAAATTTATCATGTCCTTAGTGTTTTCACATTTTTAATATTTCCTTAATATGTCCAAAATCAATAGGGATATCACATTAAATTAGGTGGTTGACCACTAATATTGGTAATTTCCCCCTAGTCTAATTGTTCATCCAAAACTAAAGATATAATTTTTTTATTTAAAACTGTGAATATGATGATGGACTACTAACTAACAAGACGTGCACATGCAACTGAAGGTACAACCAAACATGTACTTGTCAGATATTTATTCGTCGAGTAAGGAAAGATTAGGACAAATATAGGCCAGAAATGTGACTGCATCTAGTAGATATGATAAGAGAATAAGGACCAGAGGTGAAAAAGTCAGAATAAAATTTTGTAGACACATGAAATTTTTTCTTGCCGAAGGAGGATCATGCTCTTATGATGATGAGAGCATAGGAGACATAGATGTTCCACTCAGGTATAAGAATCTGGTGAAACAATGGGTACCTAAGGAACTACTTCCTATAGATGTTGACTTCATTGTCAACAATAGGACATATCACATTGCACCATCCTCCCTGCATGGTTTGGGGCTATTTTCCATGGATGGAATAATTGTAAAATACAATACAGTAACTGAATTGATGGACTATGTCGGACCATGTTACAATTATAATGATTGGATGCAGCTGGTCATGTACATGTGAAGTATGCGGAGATATGCACTCTCCACAAATTATATACAACTAATAAACAAGGATAAAAATAAGGGAGAAACTATCTATATTGATGGAAGGCCTAAATATTCCGGCAATATTGTAGGGTTTATAAACATCACATGACCTAGGACAACAAACAAACAACCGAATTGCATATATGAGGGATGTGAAGAGAATCGGGTAGCCTTGTGTGCAATAAAAAAGATAGCTCCCAAGGAAGAGTTATTAGTGGATTACCATTTGAATCGAATAGAAACATTGACTAACAATGTGCAGGTTCTTTTGCAACACCTCTTTAAGAAACCTCTACTTATTGCATTATATATTTTTATTATCTTTAACATTGTTGTAAATATTATCTTTAACATTGTTTTTTTGTTATCATTAACAATTTTTTAAATATTTCAGGGTTCTAATTATATTATAATGTGGCAGGATGATCATGGAAAAGGGCTAGCTGTAGAACATGTAAATGGTTATCAATTTCCACTTTCATTTTACGATGTTTTTATTATTTTCTTATATAATTTTATTGAAATAACAATGTTTGTGATGAAATTATATGTAGTTAGCAGGCCATCTAGATCACGATTCCACCAATGAGGAGGGTTTTTTTTCTTGTGTTGATCTGATGCTCTTATTAAAAAAAAACATCATTAAAGATAAAAAGGAACTTGTTAGCTTGTTAGATCATCCAGAACAAACTCCTGATGTCAAAGAAAAGACCAAGCTCCTTATGTCACAACTTAACACATATAAGTTAATAACCATAATTTAAAGTGTTTTTTTTTAATGCACTCATATGTTCAATTATGATACTTTTTTCTTTAACTTTTACATTATCTCACGAAAAAACATTTTCTTTTTTATAAAGGAATGTTTGGAGCCTGTTTAGCCCGGTGTTGGTAGTAGTGGCACTACAGAGATGCTACAGATTCCTGATGTAGGGGATCATACAACTTCTAGAGCACTATTTACTTCTCCATCTTCTACACCTCATTTAGATATGAGCTATGACATGCACCAACAAGAATCCACACCTCGATCAGAGTCTAGAGATGGTGGTAGAGATGAGGATCATAGTGATGTGGTTGAGATGGTTGCATTTCCTGGAGCTAGATGTGTGACAAGCATAGGGACCCTTCCGTGCACATTTTTGGTCGACGATAATGGAATTCCATTAAAACAATCAAGACTCTCAGGTAGTTTTAATTCATATTTTAATCGTTTAATGTTGTCCTCATACATAAATCATCTAGATTATTAATTTTAAATTAATGATCATAACTTTTTGTGTGTAGGAAATGACATTTTTTATAGGCACGTAGAGAGAAACCTTACGCATGAGGTGGAATTGCCAGAATTGCAACCTCAAAAAGGAACTTATGGATTATCTTGAAGGCCTCTTTGGTGTAGACACATTCAATAAAAAAGCGGTCACATCTACAGCTTGTGAATATTTAAAATATACGCAGGATGTTTATAGAAGAAGATTGGAAAAAAATCCTAGGTATGATCATCCTCCCTCAATTCTAGAGAGGCAGTGGAAGGCAATCATTGATGATGCAAAAGAGAAGATTTTGAAAAAATCAGTAGAACAAATAACTGGTACACCAAGGTAAATTACAATTATTTGAATTCAATACTAGATTTATTTTTCTTTAGATCTAAATAAAAGTGTAGTTATATATAACATACTTGAAAATTTTGATGATAGGTTGCCTGACAGTTCGAAGGAAACCAAAGCAAGGATTTCCAAACATGTCCAACACAGGCTAGGCCAGGGTGGCTACTCGAGGTTATAGTCACAAATTGTAAGTACCCAAACATCTTAAGAATATTATTTGTATCACCTTACAACTTTAAGGTAATTGCAGCCAAAAGTATTAAAAAACCATACCCTTATGCAATGCAAGGCGACGACTTTAGAACTGAAACCACGGAGGAAGACCTCCAACTTGGTTACAACTATGGTTATAAATCTGTGGTTATCATAGGAAAATCATGGGGAAGACCCCAAGATCCAATTTGAGGGATAAGGTAAATAAAAATTAGTCCACATTAACCTTTCGTTACTTATAAAATACATAAATTTTTGATATCGTCCATAATTTAATGTCTTTGTTTTAATCAGGGGAGAAACACTATCAATGAAACCATTAGTACTAGACAATAGAGCATTGATAGTGAAATGAAGCTAGAAGATCATGGTGATCCCCCGCAGCCCCATCCCAGTGAGGTGCATCCCCAAGATGTTCATGTGACTGAGGTCCACGATAGTAAAATGTCTATATATTAATCATATGCTTAATAATTTTGTACTTATAAATTTTGACGTTTCAATGGCAGAGAATGACATAGATAATCCTCCTCAACCTGCAGATAAGGTGAACAGGTCGACAACCATTCCAATGATGCCGACTAGAGGACCAAGTAAATAATTACATTGCAGAGTTTTTTTTTAATATTAATGAACTACTTCAATGATATTTAAAAATTGGCCATATAAATTTAATATTTTTTATTTTTTTAGGTGATGGCCCCTCACAGTAGCATCCACACCATGGGTACAATACCAGACGTACTCGGCATGAAAGGACTAAAACAACATCAACTTTTGAAGAGAACCCAGTAAATGAGGACATGAACATGGATGTTTTGCTTAAGAACTAGAAAGAAAAAAAGAAGACTAAAAGAAATTCATGATGTCATGTAATAATTTTATAAGACAGTTAGATGTACATTATATAGTTGAACATGTAATGATGCATATAATGAATTGACATTATGGGTACTTTTTCATATGATAATATACACAAGGCTATTTCTATGGCTTGTATATATATGTGAATGTAATTTTGTTATACACTTAATGATAATTTCAACTTCTCTTAATGATGCAAATTCCAAAATCTTGTGACATGATATATGCAACTTTGAAAGTCTTGTGACATGTTTCATTGTGTCTCACATGACAAAGAGCATTGCCATTCTTTTCATTGTGTCTTTTCATTGTGTCATGGGCATAGTGTTGCTACTCAACATTGCCTCAAATCTTACTTATTCATTCCTCTATGATATGCACAATGATGTTGAACCTTCCAGAAATCATTGTGAGAAGAAAAATAAGACAAGGAAAGGAACCCAAGGATTTCAATGTTAAGGTCTTTTGATTCCATAAGGTGGGATACAAAGAGGAATTGTTTCCATGCATAAACATGCTAAATACCTTGATTGAGAATGTGGATGTAACAAGTTGAACATTGAAATCATAGAGCAATGACATAATCGAGCAATATGGGTGGTCATAGATGTTAACTTTCTCAACACAAAGCATTACAAGAATATGATTCATCCTGCAATAAATAAGGAACTCTCTTCCACTACAACATGGAACATAAGGAATATATTCACTTTATGTACTTCATGGTCCCTTAGATATATTATTCTCTCTAGTTCTCTTTAGTGTGGATAGAAAGAGCTTGATCTATTGTATTCTTTCTAAGAATTTCCTAAAAGAACTATATTTGTCTCTCAAGGATATAAATAGTATATAATGGATAGTGAATGATGAATTGTTATATTCCCTATCCTATATGCTCACCTAAAACCACTATATTTCATCCAAAGTCTACAATTTTCCTCCTCTTGATGTTGATTTTGGTTAATTCCCAAATTGGTATGGGTTGCAAATGGAGAAAAAAACATGAAATATGTAAAGAATTAATGTTAGAGTGCTTCCCACATTGTTAGAGTCAATGACAATGATATCATTGGTGGAAATGATGGCTGACATTACCTATAACTAGTGGAATGTAGGACTCTTACACTTCCCATGGCATGGATATTGTACTCAACCCATGCTCCCATTATTATGTGAAAATACTTTCCCCACCAACCTCTTACATAGATTCAAGGATTGGTTGATAAGTCAAAGAAGGTATATGGCTTCATTTAAGGCACATTGTAGAAGAATATGAGTTCTGAGAATGACCTTGGAAATAGAGGATTTATTTTCCCATAGGTCCCCTTTCATCTTCCCCTATAATGGAATCATAGTGCCTCTCATGCCTTCATGTGTTTTCTATGGTGGGTTGCATCACCATACATTGAAGCACTTGGAAGGCCTAATTACTATTTAACTATTTTAGTGAAGGTCATTAGTGTTGTGTTAGAGTCTTAGGATTGTGTTTTGTATTTGTAAAATACACCATGTGAAACTCTTACATCAAATCCATACATTGTCATTGACCTATTGAAATAAGTATTATCAAATAGTTGTTGTACCACCTAAGAACATATTTCAGTTTAGACACATTTTATTTGAGTATTTCATGTTCTATATTGCATTATTTATTTTATATGTAACCTTGTAGGTTAGAAATATTTAAGCAATTTTAAACTATAGTGAACTCCATACCATCCAACCATTTCCTTAGGCTTCATGGCCTCCCTCCATTCTTATGAGAACTTCAAGCCTTAGCAATTCTCTTG
This sequence comes from Picea sitchensis, assembly GCA_010110895.2. NCBI lineage: Eukaryota > Viridiplantae > Streptophyta > Pinopsida > Pinales > Pinaceae > Picea > Picea sitchensis. The sequence continues at coordinate 10,479 of SNQJ01S0069741.1, read as the reverse complement.
AACCTCTTGTATGGTAGACGATGCACTAGATACATATGGTTAAGAGTGATTTTGATTATGCATGGGGTGCTCAAGAATGGGATGATATTTTATTATGTAGACTTCATATCTAATCTTCTTGCACAATGTATTCCAGAGGCTAAAAATCCCTTAGATAGTGGTGCACTAGAGTTTTACATGACATCTTATCTTATGTATTGTGTATGTGTGAGATAAGAGTTCTCTTGTTTCAAGCCCACCTAGTTGCCTTCCATTTCACTTGTACATGGTTATTTCCTCATAGATGTTTAACTATTATTCAGTAATTTAACCTTTTAATGTCTTTGAAAAATGCAGGTTTGAAGGGTGGTCACCTCCACGATCCAAAACACATTTCTGAAAAGGTATAAATCATTTTCTTCTCTTGCATCATGAAATTTTCCTTCATTTCCTTGTATACTTAAATTCAAAATCGGAAAAACAAATGACACATAGCATGCATAACACATAATTATTTTATGACTGGGAGTAATAATAATTTTGCATATTCATAAAAAAAATGAGACTTATCTTTTAACAAAAAATGGTCCAAGAGATTGGTCATGTAAGAGAAAAATTCCATTGAACCACAACCATCTAGTGTATATACCACCACCAACCTAGGCTATGAGGCCACCATGGTGAAAAAAACAAGAAATAAGATTCTATATTTCTCATCCCAACCTTTCTACTCACATTCTTACCTAACCTTCTCAACACAAAGCATTACAAGAATATGATTCATCCTGTGATAGATAAGGAACTCTCTTCCACTACAACATGCAACATAAGGAATATATTCACTTTATCCACTACAACATGCAAACATAAGGAATATATTCACTTTATGTAATTCATGGTCCCTTAGATATATTATTCTGTCTAGTTCTCTTTAGTGTGGATAGAAAGAGCTTGATCTATTGTATTCTTTCTAAGAATTTCTTAAAAAAACTATGTTTGTCTCTCAAGGATATTATGGAAGTGTATATATTGGATAGTGAATGATGAATTGTTTTTTTCCCTATCCTATATGCTCACCCACAACCACTATATTTCATCCAAAATATACAATTTTCCTCTTCTTGATATAGATTTTGGTTAATTTCAAATTGGTAGGCTGGCTGGAAATGGAGAAAACATGAAATATGTAGAGAATTAATTTTAGAGTTCTTCCCACAATGCGATTCACCACAATGATATCATTGTGAAATAGATGGATGAAACACCATAACTAGAGAATCCTTTACACCTCCCATGGAACTGAATATTGTACCTGAAACCCACATGCTCCCATTATTATGTGAAAAGATCTTCCCCACCAACCTCTTACATACAGATCTGCATTGGTTGATAAGTCAAAGAAGGTATATGAGTTCATTTAAGGCACATTGTATAATAATATGAGTTCTGAGAATGACTTCGAGATAGAGGATTTATTTTCCCATAGTTCCCATTTCATCTTCAACTATAGTGGAATAATAGTGTCTCTCATGCCTTCATGTGTTTTTCTATGGTGGGTTTCATCACCACACATTGAATCACTTGGAAGGCCTAATTACCATTTAACTATTTGAGTGAAGGTCATTAGTGTTGTTTTAGAGTCTTAGGATTGTGTTTTTGTATTTGTAAAATACACCATATGTAACTCTTACATCAAAGCCATACGTTTTCATTGACCTATTGAAATAAGTACCCGAGCACATATTTCAGTTTTGACACATTTTATTTGAGTATTTCATATTCTATATTGTACTGGCTTATTATATCTAACCTTGTGGTGGTTAGAAATATTTAAGGAATTTTAAACTATAGTGAACTCCATATCATCCAAACATTTCCAGGGCTTCATTTTGGCCTCCTCCATCTTTTATGAGAACTCTAAGCCTTGTGTTCCTCTTGAACCCTAGGCTGGTAGACACGCAATTAGATACATAAGGAGCAGATGGATTTTGATTATGTATTGGGTGCTCTACATGGAATGATATTTTTATTAGGTGACGCCATATCTAGTCATTCTTAAAACAAAGTATCTCCAGAGGCTAAAAAATACCTTATATAGTGGTAAAAATTTGAGTTCACATGAAGCGCCTCTATCTTATGTATTGCATGTGTGAGCTAAGAGTTCCCCCGCTAGCATTGGTTGTTGTCATTGATGTCAACCCTAATGGGTTTTGACCAAGTAAGATTGATAAAGATATTTGGAAATGAAGGACAATGCATTACGTATATACAACACCCATAATGGATAGTATACATCACAAGTTACCCATGGTGTGTGGCATGTCACATGGATCCCATGGTTGAGGAGAAATGAATTTTGAAGATGACAAAGCGGACTGAAGAAGGAAGTACATGTAGGCCCCAAGATAATTGGGGAAGAAAAGAATTACAAAATAAGAAGGCTTTCCTGTCGACCCTACTGGAAAGAAATGAAGTGACATAAATGGTATAAATAAACATCATTATACATTCATTCTCGATGTTTTCAATTTTTAGAGGAAATAAGAAGTAAAGAAGGTCGGATTTCAAGGAAGGATGAAGTCTTTGGTGATGTGTTCTAAGGTATGTTATTTTCTCTTCATGTCATCTTACCATTTTGCTATAATTTTTTTTTCTAGAACGATTCATACAGAATTCACTATGTTATCGAGAATACATATCAAGGTACATTTGGTAAATATTTAAGCTCTTGATTCGCCAATTATGGAGATACTGGAAGATGGTTTGTGACCAAATCTGCTGTCAATAAACAAAATTGGTAAAATAGTCATACCCTTCATCGAATCCAAATTATGGAAAAATTCTTCATTGGAAATAGTACAGAGTTTAGTTTCTTGTGAGAGAGTTTCAGAATTGGATGTTAGATATTGAGCGGGTATCTGCATAATTTCGATCTCCTAAATAGACTAGAATTGAATAAAGTCACCATTATTTCTATAACCTCTTATTGGGGAAGATTCATGAGTGAAACTTGGAGGATTTTCAGAATACATTGAGTAATATTATATAGGATCATAGTACTCCAAAAAATTGAAGAATTGCAAAAAATTAAAGAAGTCCTGCAGCTACTTCATCGTGTCTCTATGTGATGATTGGTTGATTGGTGATGATTTTATTGTAAAGTTTTATTATCTCTCATATATTCCTTATGGAAGGAAGGGGAAAGGATGGAGAGTTCAAACCTATTTTGATATTGGAGGATTTTATCTCCTCCTTGAGGTTTATCCTCCCTTTATGATTTGGAAGTTGTTGCTACCTTTTGAAGTCATTACTCCCTTGAACATCTAAATAACTATTGATTATTTCTCATATATCATGTATGGTGTAATGGTGTTACTTATACTATATTTCATTTCTCATTGATATAGTTGAATGGTTTGGGTATGTTGAAAAAGGTTTTAAATTGTACTGATATTGATTAATCCCCTTCTCAGTATCAACAATTGGTATCAGAAAGTGGGTTACCCTTCGCATAATTTAACCACCTGGAAGGAAAGATCCTAAGAAGAAATGGAAGACAAATTCCAAAACTGGATTCCACCATTTGATGGAAGCAATTTGAATAATTGGAGTAATAGAATGGAAACTTACTTGAAAGCTCCTTTTAAAGCAGTATATTTATTCTCATTGCTTCAGATGACAATGCTTCACCTATAGAATTGACCTCTAAAGAATGTAAAGAAGAGATGAATGGTACATAGACAATGGATGTTCTTCACACATGATCGTAGGATCAAGACAAATTCATCAGCTTAAGAGAAAGGGTGGCAATGTTTGATTTGTTGATGACTCATTTGCCAAAATACTTAGAGAAGGTGTATTTGGAAGAAAAAATGTAAAAGAAAAGAATGTTCTATTGGTTGAAGACTTAAATCATAATCTACTCAATGTTAGTAAATGTGTGATCAAGGATACACTCTACGCTTGATTCCTGAAAATGTAAAAATTAGAGAAAATAACTCAGAAGATTGGTTGCAACCTGGAACAAGAACACTAAACAACATATATCCTGTGACATGTGAAGAAGAGAGAGAAGACATAAAGTTTCTCACACAAAAGGATTCTAAGGGAAGAAAAGTCCCAAAGACCAAAAATAAGGATGAAGTATTGAGCACATGTTCGGGGGAGAAGCCCCAAAGAAGAGTGTTACATTTTCCCATAAAACTCAGGGGGAGAATCCCGAGAGAACAGATCATGATGACAGGAGGAGAAGGAGTGTTTCCATCAATGACAAGGGGATATTGTTGGAATATTGGTTGTTGTCGATGTCAACCCCTAGTCATGGGTTTTGGACCAAAGTAAGATTGATAAAGGTATTTGGACATGAAAGGACAATGCACATGCATATACAAAACCCATGAATGGACAAGATACATCATGTTGTTTATGTTGGTATGTGGAACATCACGTGGATCCCTCATGGTTGAGGAGAAATGATTTTTTTTTTTGAAGATGACAAAGTGGAATTGAAGAAGGAAGTACATGTATTCCCAAGATAATTAAAGAAAAGAATTACAAAATAAGAAAGTGTCGTCGGCCCTAATGTTAAAATGAAGTGGCTAAATTGGTATAAATAAACATCATTTACATCTATTTTGATACAAGTCGAATCTCAGAGGAAATAAGAAGTAAAGAAGGTCGGATTTCAAGGGAGGATGAAGTCATTTGCGGATGTGTTCTAAGGTATGTTATTTTCGTGTCATCTTAACATTTTTGCTATAACCTTTTTTCTAGAATGATTCCGGGATGGTGAAATATATCTGGTATTGAGAAGACATATCAAAATACCTCTGGTAAAAATTTAAGCCTTGATTCAATTATAATTATGGAGATACACTATGGGAGATAGGGTTTGTGACCACCTCAAGCTAGTCAATAAACAGTGTCTCAAAATACCACAAATTATCCATCTAGAATCCAAATGATGGGAAAATTTAATTGAAAATAGTACTGGACTTTGGTTTCAGGTGTGTATGATTTCTAATCGATGTTAAATATTGAGCTTAAAGGTATCTCCTCAGATAAGTTCTGCCTCCTGAATAGACCGTAATTGAATAAAGTCTTTCATTCTTTCTATAAATTTTTGGGAGGATTCAAGGAGGAAACTTGGAGGAGTTTTGAGAATACATTGAGTAATATTATATATAGGACTTGTAATTCCAAGAATTGAAGAATTACGTAAATTGAAGAAGTCCTGTAGTACTATCAAGTTCTATGTGATGATTGGTTGGATGGTGATGATTTAATGTAAAAGCTTCTTTATTATGTCTCATATATTCTTGGTGGAAGGAAGGGGGAAAGGATGGAGAGTTCAACTCTCTCTCTTGACATTGAAGGATTGTATCTTCCTCATGCAGGATTGTATCTTCCTCTTAGAATTTTATCCCTCCCTCTACACTTGGAAGTTGTAGCTTCCCTTGAACAATAACCATTGATTATTTCTCATATATTGTGCATGGTGTATTGGTATAACTCTTATACTATTGTTCATTTCTCATTGGATATAGTTGAATGGTTTAAGTATAAGTTGAAAAAGGTTTTAAATTGTACTTGATACTGATTCACCCCCCTCTCAGTATCAACATTCTCTTGTTTTAATCCCACCTAGTAGCCTTCCTTTGCACTTGTACATGGTTATTCCCTCAAAGACGTTTAGCTATTATTCAGTCATTTAACCTTTTAATGTCTTTGAAAAATGAAAGTTTTAAGGGTGGTCACCTCCATGATCCAAAACACATTTCCTAAAAGGTATAAATCATTTCCTTCTCTTGCGTCATGAAAGTTTCATTCATTCCTTGTATACTTAAATTCAAAATCGGAAAAGAAAATGACACATAGCATGCATAAAACATAATTATTTTATGACTGGGAGTAATAGTAATTTTGCATATTCATAAAAAAAAAAAATGAGACTTATCTTTTAACAAAAAATGGTCCAAGGGATTGGTCATGTAAGAGAAAATTTCCATTGAACCACAACCATCTAGTGTATATACCACCATCAACCTAGGCTATGAGGCCATCATGGTGAAGAAACCAAGAAATAAGATACTATATTTCTCATCCCAACCTTTCTGCTCACATTCTTACCTAACCCTCTCAACACAAAGCATTACAAGAATCTGATTCATCCTGCGATAGATAAGGATCTCTCTTCCACTACAATATGCAACATAATAAATATATTCACTTTATGTACTTCATGGTCCCTTAGATATATCATTCTCTCTAGTTCTCTTTAGTGTGGATAGAAAGAGCTTGATCTATTTTATTCTTTCTAAGAATTTCCTAAAAGAACTATATTTGTCTCTCAACCACTATATTTCATCCAAAGTATACAATTTTCCTCTTCTTGATGTTGATTTTGGTTAATTTCCAAATTTGTATGGGTTGGGAATGGAGAATAAAACATGAAATATGTAGAGAATTAATGTTAGAGTCAATGACAATGATATCATTGGTGTAAATGATGGATGGCATTACCTATAACTAGTGGAATGTAGGACTCTTACACTTCCCATGGAATGAATATTGTACTCAACCCATTCTCCCATTATTATGTGAAAAAACTTTCCCCACCAACCTCTTACATAGATTTAAGGATTGGTTGATAAGTCAAAGAATGTATATGGCTTCATTTAAAGCACATTGTAGAAGAATATGAGTTTTGAGAATGAACTTGGATATAGAAGATTTATTTTCCCATAGGTTCCCTTTCATCATACCCTATAGTGGAATCATAGTGCCTCTCATGCCTTCATGTGTTTTCTATGGTGGGTTGCATCACCATACATTGAATCACTTGGAAGGCCTAATTACTATTTAACTATTTGAGTGAAGGTAATTAGAGTTGTGTTAAAGTATTAGGATTGTATTTTGTATTTGTAAAATACACCATGTGAAACTCTTACATCAAAGCCATACATTGTCATTGACCTATTGAAATAAGTATTCTAAAATAACTGTTGTACCACTCGAGCACATATTTTAGTTTAGACATATTTTCTTTGAGTATTTCATCTTCTATATTGCATTATTTAGTTTATATGTAACCTTGTAGGTTAGAAATATTTAAGCAATTTTAAACTATAGTGAACTCCATATTATCCATCCATTTCAAATATAGCATGCATAACACATAATTTTTTAATATAGTTATGTGATATCTATAGTTATTAATATGGTAATATTAATATTAATATTGCAACCTAAAATATTTTTTTTTTTTAAATAAATATTTTTCATCTCAATTTCCACGACAATAATATACCTGTGACGAATTCACTATATAAAAAAAATATGTTGTCGTCTCAAGCGATGAAAAAAAAAATTGTTGTGACGCATTTGCTATATAAACAAAAAAATGCCTTCGTTCCTGCGATGCATTCGCTATATTAACAAAAACAATGTTGTCATCTTAAGTGCGACGACAGTAAAAATTGTTGCGACGCATTTTCTATATAAACAGAAAAATGTTGTTGTTCCTGTGATGAATTCGCTATATAAAACAAAAAATGTTGTCATCGCAAGTGAGACGACAATAAAATTGCTGCGACGTATTTGCTATATAAAAAAAGAAATGTTGTCGTTCCTACAATGCATTCTCTATATAAACAAACAAAGTTTTCATTGCAAGTGAGACAACAACAAAAATTGTTGCGACACATTTGCTATATAAACAAAGAAATGTTGTCATTCCTACGACGAATTCACTATATAAAAAAAAATGTTGTCGTTGTAAGTGAAATGACAATAAAAATTTATGCGACGAATTCACTCTATAAACAAATAAAATTGTCGTCGCAATGGTCATCATAATTGAGATGATTTGTTGGTTTCACTAATTTTTCCTATATTGTTGTATTGTCGACGATATTTGTTTTTGTCGCAATTGTGAGAAGTTCCCTAGGGTCTTTGCACTTGCGACGTTAATTCAATTTCGTCAAAAATTCCATGTGCCATAAAGAGACGTTTCAAAGACTAAAGATTCGTCGCAATATCAACGACATAACGTCACAATAGTGTCGAAATAGCCGTCGCAAAATGACCCAAATTTGCTAGTGTAAAACTTCTTTTTAGCTGCAATGATGAAATATCTCAGACAAATATAGGCCTTGAAATACCTTGTACTTCCATTGAATTCCCTTCTTCATCAATACATGTGAAAACCTTGTTATAAAAATCTAAAATAACACAATTCTTTTCTATCTGATCCATACCTATCAAGCAGGCATGAGACCCAAACAGTATGATGTTCAAATATTTCTTAGTGTTAATTCCATTCATGTTTATAGGGAATTCTTTAACAAGATAATTAATTTTTCTCTTGGTTCCATTATCTAGTTGAACTGATCAAGAATTTTAATGCTTACACTTCTTCATTTTAAATCTTACAAATAGATCTGGATCTATATAACTATGACTAAATCCATAATCAATAAAAATAGCTATGGGATGATTATCAATATTACCTTCCATTTCAATCATGTTGGATCGATAGTTTTCTTGTCTATTTTCCATGGTTGCATAGATCCTGGGCATGATTTTTCCCACGTCCTATATTGTCCCATATTTCTTGATGTTATGCATTGTATTCATATTATATTCTCAATGAAGACAATATTTATACATGTGATCTCATTCACATCCCCAAAATCTTATGGGTAGTTGCCTAGGCCTCTTTTTCAAGGACTTTGTCATTTTATAATCACTTCAAGATGGTTTCCTGTGTTAATATTCTTGAGAACCATTCCTTATGAAAGGTGGATTGAATCATTTCTTCCTTTGATCCATATTTCCTTTCTTCTTATCATCCCTGGCCCTTTGGAAATTTGGCCTTTTTCTATTCTTCTCATACAAATACGTGGAACCTATGAATTTTGACCTTCTCATCTCTGATGAAGCTCACATAGTGGAGAAGTTCCAAGATTGTTTTTATCATATTCATCCATAGTAATGTTCCCAAGTTTGAGTTCAAAGAACTCTTGCATCTTCTTGCCATAAGATTGTTCTGACAAGTATTGTTGCTGAAAATATTTCTTGAACTACTTCCAAGAAATTATTTTATCATCAAGGTGCTTAACTTGCTTTAGCCGATCCCACCACATAGATTCCTTTCCTTGAAGGTTGTAGAATGCAATTATGGCTTATGAATTTGATGAGTAATCATGTAGCTCGAAATACTTCCTCATTCCCAGAAACCATGCTTATGCATTGTTGGGAATAGGCCCATTTTGGGGAAAAGGCATGATGTGGAGGAAAGATAGTTGGAAGAAAAGCATGTGAGGTGAACATGCAAGAAGAAGGGAAAGAAAAAAAACGGAAGAAAACTTGCATACAGAGGAGAAAAGTGCGCAAGGCCACCATGCAAGAAGACCTAACTAGATTAGGGTTTTGGTAAGAGAAAGTAACGACTGACGAGCCAAGAATAGAGATAAATAGACACCTAGGAGGTCTACGGGGGGTTCAGTGTCTTTGATGGTTGCTATGAATTACTCACATTAGATAAAGTAACAGGTCTATAACAAAAATATGATCTAATACTTTTTTGTAAGTTTTTGAGCTATGGGAGGGAAAAGTGACTAGACCTTGAGGGTTAGATTGCAAGATAACAATCCTGGTGCGATATAGTCAACCTCGTAAAGGTTGAGGAGTCTGTTTTATGAATGTATGAACGGAGTTGAAGTGCACGTGACACCATATATGACAGAACCATAATAAAAGAGACTTAGAGCCAAATACTTGTGGACATATCCCAAGAGGGGGTGAACCACAGTAAATCATGTGTTGTGTGGAATGATTATTGTTTATGTCTTTGTTATCAATAGTTAGATATTAAATGAATTCTTTGATGAAGTAGTTAGATCTTTTGACTTACATGCATGCATAAGGAACAACATAATAACTAAGATCGATGAATGAAAAAATATTTCTTTAATAACTACTTAGAACTATCAACACACAACTAATAGACCCCCATTCAATCCTAGACTGCAAGAACTTGAGTATTGTAGTCACCCATTAAGACTATCTCGGGTGAGACTGTTCATTTCACTCTGTGTATTGCATTTCCTTTTGGTTTACTAGGAGGGTCGATAGTTTTAGAGGATTTTTTGGATCCCTAGTAGACTTGAACCTGGGTCAATCATGTTAAAGGTATAACTCAGAGATAAGAAACCAACAAATGGTTCTATTTTCGGGACCATATGAGGTCAAGACCATCACACACAGAGGAGTTGTACAGTTGAAGGAATTAGGAGGCACATAACTCATAGGGATGATAAATGGGAGTTGACTGAAGATGTACAAGGATAATCGACCACCATTAATGTTAAGCCCTAATATTGGCTCATTACCCCTTAATTGGGGCATATTATATTAGTAATGTTATTTTATTTATGTCGGATTTAGGCCATTAGTTGTAATTATACCTCCTAGTCTCCTATATATACCAAGGAGACA
>SNQJ01S0069740.1:59261-74131 GCA_010110895.2 Picea sitchensis | reverse complement strand
TGGTTATCTTTGAAATAAAAGACTTCCCTGGGTTGATAATTTATGTATCACTTGATTGTTTAATTTCAATTAAGCAATTATAGTGACCAACAACAACCACCCATGTCAATAGAAAACATATGGGATTTTAGGTGGTAGTCACCGATTTGGAGACACACATTTTCACAGCGCCCTCCACATTTCATGGAACCACCATTGGAAATCATGATTTGGAATTGTTGACAGCATGGATGTAGCAATGAGTTTCTTAGGCAATGTGACGATGAAAAAAATTATGGGTTCTTCCACTATCAACCGAATGATGACCTTCGGATGCTTGATGTAACCGATTAACTTGAGGGTTTGGGGAGAGGAGAAGCCAGTGAGAGCATTAAGGGAAATGACGGGTTCCACTTTGGGAGGGTCTGAGGGAGGGGTTATGTCAGTGATTTCAGGTGACTCAAACACAAGGGGAGTTTCAACATCCTCTTCCGTTCATGGTGAAAAGGAGGGGAATATCAGTGAAAAGTATTGTCATTCTAATCGTGGATTGTTCGAGCAAGGGGTTGGACAAGGAGGACTTGGTGAGGTTGTTTCATTTGCATCTACAGATTGTAAGTACCTTGTTATGTCCTCATTAATACATGCTTGGCATGTTTTCTTCAAGTTTGTGTATGATTGCATAGGGTTGTATCTTCTTGATAAATCTAGTTTAAACTAATCTTGGTAGAATAGGAAGCATGCATTGTCTTTGTTGTCTATTTAATTGCATATCTATTAAAGTAACTGAAGATCAAGTTCATCCTAGACCGAGAAAGGACAAGCTTCGGAAAAAAAAAAGGTACATCCTATTTTCTTCCTCTTTTTCCTTTGATTAGTTTAGCTACATTTAAAGGAATGTCAGTGTCCAATGTTAGCATTTTTCTATCTTGGTCATAGGGGTCTAGGATCTAAGAGGTCATTCACCTGTCCACAGGGGAATTTTCCTACAACAGAAATTAGCGACTCCATTAGGGATCGAAGATTTCAATTTCAGTTTCTTTACTTGGTTTTGTCTTAGCTTTTGCTCGTCTTCATATCCTATTCGTTGTATTTTTTCTCTTTTATACATATGTTGTCAGTCCTGAAGTCATCTCACACAGACTGGTGATCAAGCCTTCCGGAGTTTTTATTTTTTGGGTTGTTTTTTTTTTCCTTCTCAGAAAATCGTGCCTTTCTTCCTTTACATCAAGAGCATTGATTTCAGTATCGACACTCCCCAACAATGATTTAGGGAGCATTGTATCGCTCTAGTGATGACAAAACCAGAGCACCGATTTTTCTCCTTTTTGAAAAATTGTTGAATACATGTGTTGGGTGTAATTTTTGGATTCTTCTTTTAGCTCAGGACTTGTTCTGTCAACTTGTGTCTACTATCAATCCTGCAACATGTTTCTTGTTAAGATTTTTTTATCTTTGTTTGGATCTTTTTAAAGTATTTCCTTGTTTTGAAATCACTCTTTCTCTTTGAGATTTTGGGTTCATTTTTTATACTTTCTCGTTCATCTAATCGTTTGAAAGTTATTAGAAGGAAACTCATAGACCTTTGTATTGTTCTAATTGGTTTTTGATCTTTGTGTCTTTCCAAGAAAATTTCTTAAGAGAGTTTTGTTATTTTTGCTTTCTTTTTAAAAAATTTATATTTGTTTTTTCTTCTTATTCGATTGTTGTGAAAGTATTCTTTTTGTTTGTATGATGCTTGCTTCCAATTGTCTAAAAACTGAAATAGTGAAATCTTTTTTGGCATAAGAAGCATTAAATTAAATCAATCCATATTCATATTCAAATGAAAGATATTTTTTTATGATTGGTTTTTGCATATTATAAACAATTTCTGAATAATTTAGCATTGAATTGGATTCTTGTTGAAACAATCACATGAATTCTCTGCATTTTTGTGTTTGATAGTGAAAGAAAGAAAACTCTTCTCCTTCCTGTAAATGTAATTTCATCGAAAGAGACGTTTTCTTATCATTCCTTTTGCTTCTTTGAGATTTGAGTCGTAATATCATTAGTTTCACTCTCATCCATTTCTGAGTAAAGAACAACAACGCTAATTAAAATCAATCTAGAAACTTTTTCTTTTTAGATTCTTCCACCAACATTAGACTAGGATTAGCGCTTTGGATGAGGCTATGAGTATAACTCTCCAAATCATTCAAAACAAACTTAGTGTCTTACGATAGGGAGAGTGAATCCAATTTTCGTATAAGCATAGCTGGGATCCCCCTCTCACACAGGGGTTATGCACGAGGTCGCATTCGAGACAGCCACAGAGATTATCCCTCCGAGGTTTAAACGTTCGTAGTAGTAAGATCGTATATTGGGGGTTCTTCTTGAGGTCCAATTGTCTTCATTTGGTCATGGTTCTTCATGAATTCTAAATCTGTTTGGGGTCATATGGATTTCTACCAGTCCACTTGTCCTCAGTTCTCTTGAAGTATTTCAGACTTGTTATCCTACCCATACGTTCAGACTGGATTATCAAATGTACCCTAGATTCTGACTGCAGTTGGTGTCCTTAGTATTCATAATATTTAGGGTCTTCACACAAGGTGACGGTGAAGGGAAGTATTTTTTGTACCTGGAACAGACGTTGGTCAAACTCACTCGAGCTCCTTGGAGGGTAAATCCATGATTATTGTGTGGAAGATTGCACTAAAGCGTAAGTCTGTAAGAAGGTCGTCAACGTAACGGTTCCACCCACTCATATCCTATCCCCTTCTCAATTTGATCACGCGATGTTGGATCTTGTCACCAACTAGTACGATCATTGAGAAAAGGTTTTATTTGCTTGTTGGTTCTTCTAGATTTTTTAGCGTGTGTTGTTGGTTTATTTAATATTTTTTCAATATTGAGACTATAGATGATAAAGGCCTTCATAGATAATGTAGGATAGAAGGGTTTCCTCCGGAAGGCTACAAACCCTTACCTCCTAATTCACCTGAAGACAGTTACCATGAAGAAGTAGAAAATCGCTCTGATGTTGGGAGCGTTGCTAATCCTTTGTTAGAAAATCCTGAAAGCGCCATAGTTACGGTTAAGGATTTAATTCCTCATGCTATCTCTGTGTCAGAAGCTCCTCTCGAACCACTTATTGCTTGAATTGGCTCATTCAATAACATAATAGAAGAGGAATTTCAACGTCTGTCATTGAGGCCATATACCGAAACATAGATGGAAGACATAGAACGTGACTATGATGAGTACATAACTCATGTCCAGTATCCTGGCATGGTAAATCCACAACAAAAACTTGTGTGTTCCATATGGAGGACTTCATCATGATGTGATCTTTATGGACATTTTAACTTTAGTCAACCATCTCTTGATCCTCATGACCCTCTTGCCTATGTTTCTCCTGAGGTAGGACCGTCCGGTCATAATATTGATTGTCCCATCAAACAAGTAGTCAATCCTACTTCTACATCAACATAAATCCAACTTAATGTTGGATTCGTGACAACTAATCATGCACAAGGTACTTCAACCATTACTCCCACCACTACACCTTTTCACACTACAACTCCCTATGTTCCATAGAATCTTGTTGGAACACCTTTACATCAAAGAATCTAGACCCTTGCCATACACACACAATCAATTGCAGGACAAATCTTGACCAAGGGGAAACCGTCATCTAGTGGGCATGTCCCTTATAGGGGACAAACACCCTTTCACATACCTATCAGGGGGAAACCCCCTTTTATTGGTCAAACCACAGTTGTCACACAACCTATGGCAGGGGGGAAACCCCCTTTTGTTGGGAACCCTTAACAATCCTGGGGAGTACCTCAAGGAGGTACGTTTAATCAACCTTACCAAGGAGGGAAATCATACCATAACCCACAAGGAGGAGTACCAAATCCTGTTCCTTCCTGATTATATTTTGGACAACCTTATCCGGGTGTCCCAAATTCCACCTGGGGTCCTCAAGGAAAACCATCTTATCCTCCCCAAGGATCAAATGTTTACCCTCCGTAGGGACAAAGTGTTTACCCTCCTCAAGAGAAGACTATTTATCCCCCACAACCTAATCAACCGAATTATACTCCTCAGAATCAACTAGGTTTCACTCAGCTCATGAGCGTTCCTCAACAACAATCGAATCCTGCCTATACCGATCAACAACAACCATGTATGGGAGGGCCTATGGGATAATATTATCCACCTCAACCATTTTATGGCCTCACTGGTGTCCCTATGCCACATCAATATCACCCTCAGGTTAACCGACAATTACCATTCCTCGCCATGTTGGATCTACCAGATTTGTCTCGGTTGAAAAATGATCCCATATTACATTTTCCTTTCTGGCCGGTAATTCCTGCTAAATTACTTTCTGTGATCCCCAAATTTGATGGTAAACCTAGGGAAGACCCGAACAAACATCTTATGACATTCCATCTATGGTGTTCATCAAACTCACTGATGGATGATTCTATATGTTTGTTTCTTTTCCAGTGCACACTCACGGGCTCCACAACCAAATGGTACATTGAACTTTAACGTGGTACCTTTAAAGAATTCAACTCCCTAGCTATGGATTTTCTCATGCATTTTCAATTACCCATCCGTTATGAGACGGGTACTAAAATCTTAACCTCACTTTGTCAAACGAACTCCGTACATATCTCTGATCACATTCACGAGTGGAGACGATGACGAAGGTTGATTAAAGAGACCATTCCTGACGAGTTATTGGTTGAATGGTTTACTAAATATATTTTACCCCCAATTTCTCGTGATGTCACCATGGATGGTGTAGTCACTGAGGAACAAGCCATTTCTCGAGTTCAGTATTTAGATTTGGTTTACTCCCAATATGGTACATTGTATGAGTTGATACGAAATTCTCCCTATACTTCCACCGATCCATCCAAACCGTCTTCTATGGCACATGCAGATGGAATCATCGGTACCGTAAAAACCCAATATTCATCACAGTCGACTGGAATGGCTAATCGCTATGTTTCTTCACCCGTCACCAGTTCGAATTCACTCTCCTCTACCTCCCCCTAGACTCAAATCTCTGAGGTGAATACAGTCCAATCTGCCTCTTCAAAACAATATGGGGGCAAGAAGAAAATGAAAAATAAACCCAATAATAATAATAATAATAATGAAAATCCAAAAACACAAACTCCACCACCTGCTCCTAAAAAGAAACCACAACGAAAATCGAAATTATCGTGTCTCATTTGTGGTGACGATCACTACACTTGAGACTATCCACATCGTGACGAAGTTGAAATTTTTTTCAAAGGGAATTCCCAACCCGATGTGTTAACACAACCTTTTCCTCAGTAGCAATCCATGGTAGCTTAAGCCCCTGCCCCTCCAGCAGGGGGAAATCCTAGTCATCCTCCTAGTGAGGAAGCCTCGTCGAGTGCTCATATTTATATGTTCAATGGGATCAATTTAACCACTCGCACAACAACGTATGACACATCAGATAAACCTGATCAAGAGAAAGTCATTAAGGGTACCCCACCGGATCCATATCCCGCCACCGTTAGTCCTCCATCTGGGCCACTTCAGATTGAGAAACTGACTTTCGACTCTATCTTACGCCCTCCCAAGAACACTATTCACAAATCAACTTTTAATCCTAGTTCACGTGCTGCCCAAAAATACAACATTGTTGAATATTTGGCTCAAGCACCATGTGCTATGTCTTCTCTTGAATTTCTACAACATTTTCCAAGTCAACGTAGAATGCTCTTGGCCTCCATCAACACAATTGATCCTGAGTCATCAACTAATGTCACATTTAACCTTGATAACTTCAATTCATGACTTTCACACCAGCTTGCTTTTCAAATTCATGTAGTTGTTCATAACCAACACATTCACCGCACCATACTGGATAAGGGAGATTCAACTTTTTTCATGTCATTAGCATGTTGGAAAGGATTAAAATCACCCGCGCTTAACTAATCCCCTACAATTTTATGAGCATTTGATGGGTGAGATTTTTCGTCCTCACAGACTCTTGCAGTCCTTAGTTGTTTAGTTGGGAGGAAAGACTATCTCTATCGAGGTAGAGGTAGTCGATGCTCCCCTTGATTACAACTTGTTGTTTGGAAGAAGTTGGTTTTATGCTATTAATGCCGTCACTTCATCAGTGTTTTGATGTGTACAAATCCCCTATCAAGGTAAAATTATCACTATCGAACAGTTAGATTACTGCACCCCCGATGCTCTCACTCCTGCCACCAACAATATTCCTTTCTTGGGAGTTAGTAAAATCACTTATGAAAATGTTGGTGTAGGTCTTCTAAAAGATTCTTCCGTTGTGGGTAATTTCCCTGCACCACTTCCTCCTAGAACACAACACATTTCCACGATCAATATGATCTCGACTATGGTATATCAATCTTTCAAATCATCTGATCGTTGGGTTGTGCTTAGTCCTTTGGAATTTGATGCACTAGGTGACGTTATGCCACTTAGTCCTATTGAGGTTTCATATGATGCTATCCAATCTGCCTCTCCCTCTTTGGACGACCAAAATCTATTGGCATCCAACACTTATTCATTTCCATCTTGGTTGGATTCCTTATCCTCTTCTTTTGACTACATCCTACGGCTTTTTCCATCGGGAAAATCCATTATGGAAATGCTTAGTATCGACGAGGTACCTTGGGAGGATAACCATCATTGATCATCTTTTCTCCCTAGTCTATATGAAATTGAGAAATATATACACTCTATATTCCCCCCCGATGTTGTCAATTCTCCCCAATCTCCTATACTTACCTAGGATACAACTTCCGAGGGGAATTTAGGCAACATATCCTCTACCATCACTATTGACATTTCAATCAAAGAAAGTATCATTGAAAATGTTTATCTTGGTGCTAATTGTTCGCCTGAGGAAGTGGAAGCTTACACCTCTTTATTTAAAGAATTCCATGATTTCTTCACTTGGAGTTATGAAGAAATTCTCGAGATCGATCCTTCAATCATTGTGCATGAGATGAAAATGTACCTAGGTGTTAAACCTGTATGACAAAAACTTCGCTCGGTTCATCCTAAGAAAACCGTGGCCATAAAGACAGTAGTTGAAAAACTGTTGAAATTTGGCTTTATCTATCCTGTCCCCTTGACATAATGGGTTTCTAACATCATTTTGGTTGCTAAAAAATAAGGTACCATTTGTTTCTATGTCGATTATAGGTATCTCAACAAGGCTTGTCCAAAATACGATTACCTACACCCGTTATCGACCAAATCATTGATAATTTCGTCAATAGCGTTATATTTTCTTTAATGGATAGATTCTCAGGGTATAACCAGATTGATATTCTTCCAGTTGATCAGCATAACACAAACTTCATCTGCCCTTGGGGGACATTCGCTTATTAGAAGCTACCCTTTGGCCTTAAAAATGTTGGTGCTACTTTCCAACGGGCCATGTCATATGCCTTCCATGATATCAACCAGATTGTGGAGACTTATCTCAATTATTTACCCACTCGTTTGTCTACACGACAAGACCATATTGGTCATTTACGGGCCATTTTTCTTCGATGTCGGTTTTACCATATTCGTTTGAACCCTCACAAATGTATCTTTGTTGTCGAATAAGGTCGACTCCTTGGATTCATCGTCTCCAAATATGGGATTAGGGTGGATCCCTTGAAATTCAAAGCTATTCTCACTTTACCCCCTCCCAACAATCTAACCCAACTACAAATTTTGCAAGGGAAAGAAAACTTTCTTCGTCGTTTCATATGCAATTATGCCGAAATCACTAAAGGATTTATGAGATTGTTGCAGAAAGACACTCCTTTAATCTGGGATGACACTGCTCAATGCTCTTTTGATGCTCTTAAACACGCATTAACCCGCACACCTCTCTTTCATCCTATGAATTATACTTGAGACTATATCCTTTAATTGGCTTCCTCTACTTCCACTATTGCTATGGTGTTAGTTCAAGAGGACCCTAATGGTGAATAACATGTGATCTACTATCTAGGCAAGAGTTTATCCGGCCCCGAGCAATGATACTCACATGTTTCAAATTTGGCTATGAAAGACTTCATTGTCGTCCGTAGGTTTCGCCATTACATCTTGTTATGCACTACCATGTGTTAATTATTAAAATCGCAACGAGAAATTTTGGCCGCAAAGTATTTCTAAAGCCCTATTATTTAAACTATGCCAATAATATAATACTAGTAGGTGGGACCCCCTGGCAGACTGGAGGCTCGAAGATAGTCATATCACACATTTTTTTGTTGTTGTTTTGACACTGCTTACATGGTCCTATATGGATGAAAATGAAGTCTTGGTTTCATTTTGACATAGTAACAAGTGGATGATGCATTTTATGGGATGTTTATGCAATTCAAAGAATTATTTTTATGTTATGATGGGCATATATTTACAGTTGCTATGATTTAATCATGTCACAAATCATCGTGATCTACTACCTGGCCAAATACACACAAGAAAAATGTTAGTAATAACATAATCAAAATAAGAAAATAAACTTATGAAAAAAATCCGTAAAAGGAAAGTATCTATGTTTGAGTTATGTTAAGGATTATATGCAAATGAAAAGGTAAAAGATGTTAGTGTTAGTCCTAACTATTATATGGTTGGTTAGTGGCTATGCGATTTTCATTTGAGTTATTTTGGGGCACATATGACATTGCAATGCATATGGTATGGCATGAGAACTTGGCAAAGGTTAACGTGAATGTTTTGGGTGGCACATTGGGCAAGGAATATTGTCGTAGATTTCAATGGTTTGGAAATTGATTACATGGTTTAATGCATGGGTGAATGTTGGTTGTCTTGTAATTTGGAATTGAATAGGATAGGATATGGAAGCGACGTTCAGTAAATGCACGTCACTCTATACTTCCCCCATTAGGTCATCAACCTAGTATTTTTCTTTGTTTCATTTCGGTCGGTTGGTAGTTAAGCTTCGCATCTCAGTCTTGGGAAGAAAATGCTCGGCCAGCTCGCCCTTTTAAGATTTTTGTTACAGGTATGGTTTTTTTTCACCCCATCCATGAATTACACTCTGTGTATGAACAAACAATGGCTCAATAATACTTTGGTTTTTTTTTTCTTGAGAATTGCAACCGTGTAAATGCATGATTCTTCTCTCTAGAATGACTATCTAATTGTTCGGATTGCAAGCAAAAGAATTGGTTTTTGGTTGAGTTGTGCATTCGATGGTTTTTCTGTTGGTTAAAATCATGGTGGGTCTTTGTGGATTTTTAAATGAATATGGGTATTATTAGATATCATCTATGGGATTAATTGCGCAAAGTCATTAATCTATGACCCATATCCATGAGTATTAGTCGCAACAGACCAATAATTCTCATGATTTGAATAGTCCACTTAACACTCATTGCATCGGGTGATTATTTTTGTGTTAAATGGTGGAGGGTTTAGCTCTATGTATTATTGTCGGTTGTTTCCTCATAGTCATGAGTGTAACCCTATCCAGTCGTGTTCAGACTGCCATTTGGTTGTTGTGTATTTCTTGTACCAGAGTCATGGTCCTGGCTCATTCTCATTATCTTGGCACCAAAGTATCTTGATAAGTGGTCTTACGGTGGCCATAATGTTGATATATACCGTATGGTTCTAGGTTCATATAAGTTATGCCTCGGTGTTAGGCGTCCTCACTAGTATTTTTGTCAAATAGTTCGGCCCTTAGGAAAATAAACAGAGGTTATATCTCTATGTGTTCTTGGTAACTTTCACTGTTCAGTTGACATTCGCCTCTCCTCTATGAACGTAAAATGCACTATGTGCACCATTATTTTATATCCTACCCATCGTTGTCTTCCTCTGTGGTGAACTATTTTTCCATTGCCCAAACTGGGAGTTATAAGGAGACCCTATGACTTACTATTGTGTCGGTATTGAAACGGTTTTTTTCCTGTGGTTGATATGTCTCTAAGGACCTCTATTTCTCTGTGCTATTGATGAATGAGTGTGCTCTTGATTGTCTCCTTGTATTTGTTGTGACAGAACCCGGTTTTAAATCTCCAACCATTATTTCTCTTGTCGGGCATCCTCTTGGTTGTCAAATATTGGTTTATCAAGTGGAGTGGTTATGGAATTTTTACGTCGAGTCCCTATCTCGTCTTTCTATGATTAAATTGGTTAAAAAGTTATGATTGGGAATGAGTAATAATATGCATTCAAGGGGTTGTTATCCTCTCGTTATGTTTCCACTCACTGTGTTCTTACAACGTTGTCTTAATTGCAAAATGGAAACACTTGTGTGTTTCACTAGGCCCGATCGGGGTTATAACAAATTATGGAATTGGTAACTATGTGCATTTGGTTATGATTACTGTGCATCCATTATTGAATCATCGTGCCTATTGGAAATGGTTACATCGATAGTGATAAGGTTCGATTTTTATGTTGACTATGGTTTTGTTGCAAAAACTTATTGGTTGATATGATGAAGAATGTATGTAATCGGACATGTTTTGGAAGTTTGTTTGATTTGGAAAGGAACCTGTGAATATGTTTTAATTGGACGATTGTGAATTGATAGACAATGTATGATATTTTTATAGTGATGCATTATGGGATAGAGGTGGAACAATGTTGTTGTGTTTTTTTTTTTTTAATGCTTAAAGGGAAAGAAAAGAAATTAAAGACCAAGCATTTTCTTAACATGACTGTTGAATGGAAAGTTGTTTATGATTGCACAGACTGTTCCAAATTGAGAAGTTTTGAGGAACTTAAATGTTGGAACAATGAACAGTTTGGTACACAATAATTATTGATATGGTGTTGATATTTTTTTTGTATTGAGTTTAGAACAAAGTTGTTTTTATTGATTACTTGATTTGTTTTATGAAAAATATTCGTTATTTCCCTTCCATTCTCTCACTTTTCCGCACATTACAAACCCCCTCACATTCCCATATTCACTATTCATGCCCTGTTCTTAAAATTAAATTATAATTAAATAAAAACTTTGTATTATAGCAGTTGAAGGATGGCACATAGATGAGTTACAGTTGATATGTTTTGTTATTCAACACAGTTGAGTGTTTGATGATTTGTTGAGAAGTAACCATGATCTACCTCCCTTTATTTTACCACTTTTCACTCAATACAATCCCTCATATATCCCAAAACCTTTATTCACCCCCTGCTCATTGACAAGTATTAAACGATTTTTATGGATTGGATTGCAAGAATCTAATGTGTTGTTGAGCCAAACTTTGTTTCATATTTAAAGAGATGTCATGTATGGTTTGTTGAAGAAAATAGTTGCTAATAAATGCTACATATAGGATTGATCTTCTTCAACAGAGGTAGTCATGACCGAAATAACAGGGGGAGAGGAAATTGGAACAGGGGCCCTAGAAGGCCAAGGTTTTCTATACATTTTGATGCAGATCCACAAGATTTGAACCATCTATTCCAAGCTAGATTTTTCAACTGGATTGGATAAGGAGTGGTCCAACCTAGGCCAAAAAGGACTCCTTTCCAACCCCCACATGTCCTTGGTATCCCAGTTCCCCCTCATGTCTTATTACAACCTGAAGTCCCTGAAAATGACAGATGACAATAGATTGCCCACCCGACAGTCTCCCAACATTGTGGTTGGCCCAATTTGTCTTTGCCTACTCCTCCTCCACCGATTAACCAAATTTTACAAGCTTCCCCTGCATACTCACCAGTACAATCTTCCCACGCAAGCAAGAGATTAAAAATAGAATCCCACCATGCACCTAATAAAGGAAAAGTTGTTTTTGCCCCCTCCTCTCCCTCAAATGACTCTGCCAAATCTATTTCATCCCACATGCATTTGAGAGATAATTTCTCTAATGTTATCAGTGATATCAGGCCTAAAGGCTCCACACAGCCTAAGGCAAATTCAGAGAAATCAAAGGGAGATAGTAGCAACAAAGGGAATATTTCCTCCCAAAGTGGCAAATATGTTTTTTGAGTGTTTTTATTTATTGATTGTTGAGAACAGTTGACTGCTGAAGTTTTTGGATAGCACACTATTTTTGGATATGTTGGATATTATATTTTTTGGATATGGTTTCAAATATCATTGATATTAATTTTCAAAATTATGAGAGTGATGATGGGAGCCACAAGGAGGGATGTGTTTGATTGATTAACTAGTTGTGTTTATGTTTGTTAAGAAAGTAAAGGGAGTCACAAGGGGTCCCACCTCCTAGTTATTATTTATTAAATCCCCTTATTATTATTTTATTAATTCCCCCCTAAACTAAAAGTTAGTTGAGTTTTAATTAACTTAACTAAAAGAGGTAGTTTAACTACTTCAACTAATTCTAATTGCTTGAAGGCAAAAGTGAAGGAGGAACAAGAGGAGAATAGAAGGAGAAAGCATACTAAGGTCTGCTCTTGATTTTTATTAAAATATTTCATTTTTCATTCATTCTTTAATTCGTTGAAAGCCTAATTCTCTTTTATGACACCAGGGTCCTATTGTAGACAGCAAGATTCAAGGCTGAATTACATCATTCATACACTTGTTTTTCAGAGGTGTTGATCTATCTTTGATAGTGTGTGTAGGATTTTCTGTTTGTGAATTAAATTTCATGACTAATAAAGGATATTGTGCAGAGTCGAGTGGGAAACAATTTGTGGCAAGATGATCCATATTTTAAAGTTTAGTTTTTTGCTTTTTGTGAGAAGTCCTTCTGTATGGTTTTCATCGGGGACATCTGAGTTTGACTTTGGTCCAAACTTCCTAACGGAATTTTGTAAAGAGGACGATTCTTTTGATTAATTGGAATGAAATAAGCGATTTCTTTCTGTCTCATCTGTGTTAATTATTCACTTGGTATTTTTTGATTATGTCTCTACATTTACTTTTACATTTGTTATATTCAGAAAATTACATAAATATTATTTTTTCAACAATATTTTATTTATAAGAAAATCATCCTAAGCCCTTATAACCAATACTTGTGGATTAGGAAACAATTTTTGAGGCTATAAACATAGGGTGATATTCTTGTCTATCTTTCTTTAGCCAAGCAAGATCTAAAAATTCTTGAGTAAGATCATTTCATATATTTTCCTCAACACCATGGTCATTATAGACTCGAACCCCATGTACCATATCCTTACACAACAAGTCCTTGGGGGAAAATATTCCAAATGGATTGTTATTCTTCAAGAATTCAATCTCGAGTTTTCCAAATCAAAGGTTAAAAAGTCGTTGGTTTTTGCTGAACTTATATGCGATCTTCCCCGTGGTGATGAAGATACTGAGCCTAGTGATTCTCTTCCCGATGAATCTATGTTCCTCAGTAGCACGTCTGACCCTTGGTATGGAAATATTCTTCTCTATCTTCAAACCCAACGTTTCCATCCCGACATTTCCCGTGAAGAACATCGTCGTATTCACCACCATTCTAAATGCTACCTTATCATCTGTGACATTGTGTATCACCATGGTATTGATATTGTACTATGACATTGTTTAAACTATGATGAGGTTGAACGTGGTTTGAATGACTGTCACCTTGGAGCTTGTGGTGGCCATCTTTCTAGGATGGCTACAACCCAGAAAATCTTACGTGTCGGTTATTTTTGGCCCTCCATCTTAAAAGATTGTATTGAGGCTGTCAAATGATGTTCACCATGTCAAGTTTTTCACAAAAAGGCACGCACCCACCCTGCCCTGCTACATCACATTGTCACTATCGACCCCTTTGCCAAATGGGGCATTGATTTTATGCAATATAGGCCTACCTCAACCTGAGGGCACGGTTATATCATCATTGTCGTTGATTATTTCACTAAATGGGTTGAGTCTATGCCTACATTTTTTAACGATGGTTGTACTACAACTATCTTTGTTTTTAACCACATCATCACTCGCTTTGGTGTCCCACAATCCATTTTCATTGATCATGGCTCACATTTTCAAAACTGGATGATGAGTGAGTTACATGTCAAGTTGGGTTTTCGCCATGAAAACTCATCCCCCTACTATCCTCAAGAAAACAAACAAGTTGAAGCTATCAACAAAGTCCTTAAAACCATGCTTCAACACATGGTAGGGGAAAACAAAACCTCTTACCACTTGAAATTTTCTCCGCCCTCTGGGCTTACCACACCTCAATGAAAAATACAACCAGTTCACTCCTTTCCAGTTGGTATATGGTGTTGAAGCAGCGTTACCAATCAAGTGTGAGATCCCTTTGTTGAAACTCATTGTAGAACTTATGCCTCACACCTCTATAGAAGAGGAATGATTCCTATATTTAACTAAGTTGGAAAAAACACGTCGTGATGTTTCTCTCGTCCATGCGACGTATCAAAAATGAATGAATATCCAATATGACAAATTCGTTCAACCTCGTACTTTCACAGAAGGAGACCTAGTCCTTGTTTATGATCAAGCTCACGATAAGCTAGGGACAGGAAAGTTAGAACCTATGTCGAATGGACCCTATATCGTAAAATGTGTATTACATAGAGGTTCCTATGAGCTAATTGAGTACGATGGAATATCTCTCGGTGAGCCCCAAAATGGGATTTACATCAAGAAGTACTATGCATAGAACAGCTGGCATGTGTTCTTTGTACACTATTGTACTTTATTTTTTATTTGGTGTGTCTTTTCTCTTGTGTGTACGAGTTTTGTTTTATCCGCTTATACTCTATCTTGTGATTCCGTGCACATATGACATCTCCCTTTCTCATCGTTGTCGGGTTTGGGGATGGTGCTAGTCGACACACCTAGAACATTGCTTCTGTAGCTTGGTTCATTTACCACTCTGATGAGTTGGTGATTTCAGGAGGCATTTTCCTAGGATCGACAACTAATAACATAGCAGAATATCATGTTGTCATTG
>SNQJ01S0069740.1:38891-59251 GCA_010110895.2 Picea sitchensis | reverse complement strand
GACAGACTCCAATGTTTGGTTTGAGTGGCCTTGGAGAATTTACTCTCCAATCTATTCCAAGGCCCTAGTCCTGAGCTAGTGTATGAACCCTTCAAACAAAAAGTCTAATAGTTTTTAATTAGCGTTGCTTTTAATGGGATTTTTTTATGTCACAGGTATGAAGGTGAAACCGATGATGTGTAAAGACTCAAAGCAAAATGAACAAGAAATTCTTGGAAACAAAAATTCTTACAAAAAATGCAAAAACCAGCAACTTTTCAACAAGAAAGACTTCTTTTTCTTTTTGAATTTTCTAAGATTTCATGCAGAAAAACATAAAGGAATTTCGCTCAATCTGTGAGCTACTTATGCGCTAAATGCACTACAAAAACTTATGAAAACAGACTTCTTCCTAGCTACTGATGCAACAACACAATCTTCAAACAACAAAGAAAATGAAAAAGAGATATATTTATTTTTTATTTAGTTGCAAAATGAAGCAACAAAGGGAAAATGCCGACAAGAACAAAACCAAGAAAACAAAATAAAATTCTGGCTTAAAGCGCATATCGCAAAGAATCAGAGCAAAGACGCGAAAAAGCAATCAAGAAAGCACCGATTCTAACACTTGTCTAAAAACCATAAAACTAATTTTTCTTTTGTCTTTTCTATCAAAACATCAACTAATAAAAACATCGGCTAAGGATAAGAGGCCCTAACCTGCTGACTGTGTAGCCCCAGACTCAAACCCCTGAGAGGAACACTTCTCACCATAGGAGGGGATGACTGCCCCACCCAGGCTGAAAAGCAACCAATCAAGCCCACGACTGTCACTGAGACAGCACGCGTGCAAATGCGTGCTGAGCTATAACAGCGCGCGGGTACCCGCGGGATAAAATTGAACAGGCTGTGGGTCTGTATAAAAGCTAAGACAAACAAAACACAGTCAGCCCAGACCTGAAAAAGGCCTCTGGTATTGACAACCAGGGTCTCTAAAAGGCTTGGATGCTTCTACTTTAACAGAAAAGGAAAATGAATGCAAAAGATAACAAACACAATAAAGCAGACTGAAAACAAGACAGTAAACCAGCAAGACCCAGAAAGGATCCAGAAAGCCCCCTGAGAAGGTAAACTTCTGACAAGGAAGAGGAGACTGCCTCTCAAGCTTTCTGAGTCCTACATGCTACTGAAACCTCTGCAACGAGCGTTCAAACGCGGGCTACAGAAGGTTAGGGCGCGGGTTACACACGTGCAGGCCTTCTGCAGGCCGCGTGTACCTCTGTGTGTCCCGATAATAAATGTCAAGCAACAGCCAAGGAAAAAACTGGTATTAAGAACCAGGTTCCCTGCTAGCTCTGACCTAACAGAAAACAAACAAACAAAGAAACAGAGAATCTACTCCTTTAAACTACCCAAAAACCTCACTGAAATCCGAGAACCCTAAGAGTACTATCCCCAGTGGAGTCGCCAATTCTGTTGTTGGGAAATAATACCCTACGGACTAACAAGCTAGGGCTGAACTTGTACACAGATCATGACCTCAAAGAAAAACACTTTTAACCTATCACCCCAATACTCAAACCCTTTTTCACACACAAGCATGGAAAAGACCTACTAACCTTTTTCTATCGATGTTTGGTGTAGATCCTTCGTTGCGCTTTATCTGCTTGCTTTCGCTGCTCCTTCCAAAGACAATCCTGCAACCAAAGAAAAACACTACGCATGCATGCTATTCTTCTACCTAAGGGTTAGAGATTAAGCATAAATCAAATAAAATATATATTACTCGTGCATTGGGACGGGAAAAGCATTATTTTATTAATCTCAAGATGAATCAACTTACAATAATGATAGAGACCGGCCACCGTTCCTCGATCCTGATCCTATGCTCCTCCTATTCTTTGTCCTCCAACTGCTTTGCTTGAATTCTCGTTTAGGCTTGAGGAAATGCTGAAGGGTTGGGACAAATGGATTCAGCAATTGGGCAGAGTTCCTTTGCTATCTTTTTCCTCCTTTCAAATAGTACCCCTACCCCTCCTTTTATAGGCTAGAAGGAGCTAGGGTTTNCGCGGGTTGTAGTAGGCCAGCCAGCGTTCCAACGCGTGCAGTAGTGGGCATGCCAGCGTTCCAACACATGTAGTAGTGGGTTAGGACACGTTTTACTTGTTTTAAGAGGATTTTCAAGAGTTTATTCAGCATGGCTTTGGAAAGGACTGGATATGAGTAGGCCTGATGCCAGGTAAGCATGTGTGGTGCAATTTAGGGTTATAACAACATGGCTAGATTTGTACTACATCAATATTGGGACGAAGACCCTGGGTTGAGATTTCACTTTGTTATCTGCTTTCCTCAGTTGTGAAGGAGATATTTTGAGCATACTGATATACTGTCACATAGATCCACATTGTATTGGTATGTGGCTATGTTTTATCATCTCGTAGATTCATTGTGTATTTTTTGTCGCTACGATCAATTCATGTCATGGAGGTATAGATCCACATTGTATATTTGGTGGCTATACCCTTAGTCAATATCATCATGGATCCACAGTGTATTTGTTGGCAGCCATACCTTAATTCCTTTGTCACTCAAGCATAGGTATTCCTGCCTTGGGTTTAAAACATATGATAACATTTGTTTGATGGTTGTTTGCAACTTATACCAGGTTCTCTGACTCCATACCCTTGCCTCAAAAATATACAAAGCACTTCAGTCATCAACTTCTGTATTCTGACTTTGCACTTTGGGGGGAAATATATTACATGTCAAAAATCCTCACTTCGATAATGTCCCATTATCATTATCGTAAGTGTCGCAAGTGTCGCAAACATTGTATTTTCATCTTACATGTGTCGCATTGCGGATGACACCATAAGAACACTTGATACACCCTCTAAGACATGTTAGAAAAGGAAAACGCATCATTTGGAAAGCTTATACAATATTTTTCCTTGAAGAATGATCATCTTAAATGAATTTTTGGATATCAACGCTCCCTTGCTCACATGCAGGGAGAGATAGCGCTCTTTGTCCACTTAGCAAGGAGTGATATAGCACTTTATTTCCATATTTGAGGGTGCGTCGATTATGTTGGAACACATATATATTTATAAAACTTTAGAATTCAATAGATTTCATTCTCGTTTAAATAAAAACAATGCATGCTTAATTCTCATCGTTTATGAAGTCCCCCATTAAATAAAACGATCCTAATCTCTTAAGAATTATGAAGTCCCCTACTCATTAACGAGTCAAATAAATAAAAGACTACATTCGATGAATTGGGTTTCAGAGTTTCGCAATTCAGGAATTTCAACATACAACAATTCCAAAGTCCTGATAGCCAAAATCATGAAATCATCTTAACCAGCTTAATTAAGAATTAAGAATGATTAACGGTTAATTAATCATGTCACGATTTCGCATTTCGGGAATCCTGCATGCAACAACTATCAAAGTCCTGATAGCTGAAGTCTCGAAATTTTCTTAAAGCATTAAACCAAATTAATTAATAATTAAAAATGATTAATGGTTAATTAATCATATCGCGATTTTGCGTTTCGGAGATCCTGTCTCAAAAGAATTTCAAAGTCCCGATAGTCGAAATCGTGAAGTTGTCTTAGGTTTATCACGATTATTTAAAGGGGTTAAACATGATTAAATTTAATTAATCACATCATGATTTCACATTTCGGTGATTACACATTGAAATTTCATAAGATATGTCGATATCCAAAGTCACAAATTTTTATTAATGATAAGTGTGATTAACTGATGCATTAACGATGATTATCACGTAATTAATCTTTCGCTAAATAATGACTCAGATCAATTCAAATTTCATCTGTGCTTTTCTCGAAAATTAATGACATTAATAGTTGATTTACGTCAATCATTCCAAGTGATATCCTAGACCACCGCCAAAATTTTATTCATTAAGGAAAAGTAAATGCTTCATCAATAGAAGTACTAGCAAATCAGTGCAATTAAAGGAAAAAGATATTGAATTTCAAATTTCATTGTGTGTTTTCACTAAGAAGTAAGTTTTCAAGGTAATAAACTTTGTGCATATCCTATGAAAAATATGAGAGCTCTGAGGCCTGATACCATGGCTCCTCGAAAAGAAACTAAAGATCCTGGTGAAGGATCGAGCCAAAACACAGATATCCTCTCCGACACCTCGCCCATAAACAGAGACATCATTAAATCCTGGATGCAAGTGTTCAGTATTTTGTTGTATGAATTGATCAATTTCTTGGACGACTCAGGTGATGACGAGATAGAGGACCTAGATACCAAATACAAAATTGTTCCCCAGTCAGAACTACATAAGATAGCGACGAGGCCTAGGCTCTTTCCCTACAACGATATGATCAGTTGGGCATTGGAGAATGTGGATATCCCTACCAAAATCATTTTCAATTCATAAAAGGTTGCAGTTGGGTCTTTCAGGCCAAAACATCTACAGGTGATGTACAAATTGTCTCTGATATCCAATTTCATTTACAATGCCAATTTCCTAGTAGACTTTAACAAGAAGGAATGTGACCAATATGGAAAAAACCTTCCTGATTTAATTAAATACTGGTACTCTCACCTCGATAAGTTCAGAGCCGATTCCCATGGTATATACCCAGTTGTCGCACTAGAACCTCACATAATGTACATATCAATGATGATGTGTAGACTCTATGGGAAGGAAAACACAACCCATTTGTTTTTACCATGGGTACCTATTATACACTCAGTAGCAGAGGGATATTATTTTGATTGGGCCAAGATATTGTCAGACAGTTTGGTTCAAGAGATTGCAAGATATCAACCACTAAGAGCCAAGGGGAAACCGACCCAATTTTTCATGTCGGCTTATATTATGGACATCATCTGTTTTATGACGCCTTTTCCACTAATGGGCTGGAGTTGGAGTCCAAGTAGTGTTGAACCCATACATATTTATCATTTGAAGCTTTGGGAAAACAAGGAGAAAGATTTCTTTTATGAAATATGCAACTGGGTGGTGGTGCCAATGCACACCACTATATATGGTTACCCACCTCCCATAATTTTCGACAAAATTGTGACTAGTTTGGGAAAGATAGCAGACCGGTACATCAAGGAGCATTTCTCCTATATTAGGGTTTTTGGCTATTCAGTTCCTCCACATGCTCTGCCTCTATTTTTACTAGATCTCTTGGTGTGTCGCGAAGTAGCACATCAAACTATGCATGGGGGAATTAGCAAGGAGCTTAAAGAAGTACAAAATAAGGTATGGCCTGTTTTTCTCATGTAAATTGGTACATTTTCGTTGCTCGACTTCGGCCATTCGAAAGTAGAAGTCGCGGCCCTGGAATATATCAAGTTGGTCGATATTGAATTTAATAAGCACGATCCAAAAAATATCGTAGGTAACCACATGGCCAACTGAAATCTGAAAATATATGAACATGAGTATTCTCCTCAGGATGAAATATTCTGAGGAGCGAGATCCTATCAAGAGGTTTTGGATCGAATTCAAGCTCTAACACTAGATAAAATGGTTGAGTTTTATAATTTATAGAAACATCGAATAAATATCCTCCCCAAAGTATTGCAAGGGTAAATCCCAACACCTCCAACCACACAACAAACAATGACCCAAGGGTTAGAAACAGGGATCTCTAGTGGACAGGATGACCGAGAAAATTTGGAGGAAACTGAGACCTTGATAGAGAAGGAAGAAGAAAATCCATAGTCCACATCAGGTAAACCAACAACTGACATATCCGGGAAGCAGACATCCATTGAGATAGGTAGTCCTATCAAATCTGTCACACCTCTACAACTCAGTAGAGGGAACCCGATGGCTGAAGTTGTATTCATAATATACCTTACACCTATTTCAGCAGCAGAGATGCCTCCTTCAGAATTCTTCTTCAGTAAGAAGAGAAGGGTTGTGGTAAAGAGAGAAACACATCATAAGGAGGGCAAAACTGTTAAAATACACAGGGTTCTATAAGATGGGCAGGCCCTAGAAGAAGAAGACTTTGCTACAGAGATCACAGGCTCGCTGGGAGATTTTCTGACAACAAACCAGTTTTTAGTGAGAAACCTGAAGGAGAAGTTAAAGCAGAAAGATATGTTGATAGGAAAATTGCAAAATCAAATGAAAATGTTGGATAAGAATGTCAGGAGTGATATCAAAAAGGAAGTCCAACAACTCAAATCTAGTGTTGATGAGATGCAGAAAAAGTCACATACAATCAATGAATTAGTCAGATAGTTGTAGGAGAAGGTAAGATTAATCGAAAAAGCAATAGTGGATATATAAGATTTCCAAACCCAAGCTCTAGAGGTACATAAGGAATTGGAATCAGTGCAACGAAGCCTTTTCAATAAGGTGGAAGCTATCCAAAATCATTTTCAGGTGGTAAATCAATCCTTAGATAACATTTGTTTAAGAGAGTGAGAAACTATTGCTACTCAGGCCACTTTCCAGGAAGCAGTTGTGTCGTCGGCTAGAGGAGGAGTACCTGTGGTTTCCAGGTTGTCTGTTTCAGAACAAGCCAGAGGTGATATAATACTCAAGACCTGGGAAGCTAATATAGCTGAAGGTAAAAGTATGGCTAAAGAAGTCAAAGAGGCTTGTGAAGAAGATTCTTAATTAATCAACAAAGACTCATTAGGCCTCAGAAAAGATGATAGCTCTGAAATAATGGGACAAGTTGATATAGCCAAGCATCAACTTAATATCAAGACAAATATGGAAGAGGCTCAAGCTGAAATATTGCTATTAAAACATATTGATATTACTCAGATAGATAGATGGTTGGTGAAGCCTAATGTGTAGATACAGTCTATAATTTCAAAGGAAAAAAGAATGGAAGATAGATTGCCTAAATTAGAAAAGAAATTATATGTTTTTGAAGCAAATGACTTAACAAAACCCTCCAGGCTGGTAGAAAATTTTGTGAGCAAATGTGTTGAATGTATCAAGCAAGGAAAGGGAAACACCTCCGAGAACCAATGAGGTAGTCTGTACACATTATCTGTACATATCGTGATTAGAGATTATCTATTTCTGAGCTAGACAACAGGAAAGACAATCGCCTCTGCCAACATGATGAAAAGACAAAAGAGATGCAAGTGAAGCGTTTCAGATTTCACTTTTTGTAATCTTTACTATTTTAGAAATAAGGAGAATTCCAACCATTTAGGGTTGAGAACCTTTTGTATAAATACTTATTTAGAAGAATTAACAAAAGTTGCTTCTTGTCGTATTGTAACTAAGAAAACTCATCATTTGTGAGTATTAATACAAGCGCAAACATGGATTCCAAATTTTGTGTAGTTTGAGTTATGTGCCCTTCTCGTATTTCACATTTCTAGTTTTCTTTATGTTACTCCTCGATAAGTGAATGAATGCAATTTAGTACAACATCTATTGTTATCATATTTCATTTAGTTATCTAATAAGCAAGCAGTTTTTCCTCTGTATTTGCTATCAACAAATACAAGACCTGCAAGCTACTTGGACCACGATATCATATATCCTTTCAGGGGTGCATTTCACTCTTTCTTCTACTATAAACAAGGTAAGATTATTATTTCATTGATGCCTTATCTTGTTTAATAGTTTTGTAACTTTCTTCATCACCACTCAATTTGATTAATTGACTCAAACGAAGAAACACGGCCTTTGTTTTGCTCAATTATTAATTTCGTTTGAGGATTTAAATTCTTACATAACTAACAGAAAGAAAAATCATTATTAAAACCAATCATTCCTTAATTCCTGATGCCTGACATTATGCTTTGAGCCTTAAGTTTAATATCAGAAACAACATCTTTTTGGCGCCTCTGTCGGGGATGGAGAAATGAAGTTGTTTTTCCCTGGGAGAATGAGAACGACATGGTAATTTTCTCTCTTTGATAGCGAACAAAGATAGAAT
This sequence comes from Picea sitchensis, assembly GCA_010110895.2. Lineage (NCBI taxonomy): Eukaryota > Viridiplantae > Streptophyta > Pinopsida > Pinales > Pinaceae > Picea > Picea sitchensis. The sequence continues at coordinate 51,344 of SNQJ01S0069740.1, read as the reverse complement.
ATAGTATTAAGGCTAATTTTATTTTTCACTTGGAAACTCCACCACTAATAAGCTGACATTCAGTCAAAGGAATACCATAAAGAAACCCCGACGATAAGTAGACCACGCTTGTATCTGACCCTGAAACATTTTTAAAACCAAGGGGATACCTTAAGCAAACCACTAATTCCACAAGTAAGGTTTATCAACCCAAACCCACATAGTCTAATGCTAATATTCCACCTGAATAGTTAACTTCGCAAGAAGGTTCTACCCAAATCCATTTTGGAGGAACATCGGCTGATAGAGTTGACGTCGAAATCATAAACCCCGATTTGGTGTTACCCAAGATAAATACCGAAACTAATTCAATTGCCTCCATTACTAATAAAGGAAAAAGACCCATCTCGATACCTTCTTTGATTGATATTCCATCAGTCCCTGAAATAAAGTTTCCAGCTTCCCAAAGTTTCGATGAATATATCTTACACTCTGATTCGACTCCTATTGGATCTCCCGTTTATATATCCTACAAGTCCGAAGAACCTAGTCATCATCTCTCTTTCCCCCCCTTTTCTGATTTTCTGTCTCCTAATGATCATTTCCCATAACCCCTTTCTCTTCATCCCGAAGTAGCTAGAAGTTCACTACACGTCTTTGAAAATCCTCTCTATAATATCCAAGTTTCATCCCCTAGATTATCAATGGTTGTTGTTGGAGGAGGTGGTGCTGGAGGTGGTGTCGGAGGTGGTTGAGGTGGAGGAGGATTGGGTGCTGGAGGAGGAGGAGGAGGTGGTCAAGGACCACCCCCACCTCCTAGATTTTTTTTTAAAGTAGCTTCTAGGTATGCTTCTTTAGTCCTCCCAGTTCCCCCCCATGATATACCCGAAAACTATATGAAAAATCTGCCAAAGTTCACTGGAGAGGGAGACGTAATGGCCACTGAACACATAAATTGTTTCGATCAATTTGTCGATATCCTTGGCCTTGAGCACAAGGATTTATATTCAAGACTCCTAGTTCAAACTTTCGAAGGACAAGTGAGAACCTAGTTCCGAGGGCTACCAGCAAGTTCTATAAGAACATACGACGAGTTAGAAAATGCCTTTCTTAGAAAATGGGGAGAGAGGAAGGATCACCTTTATTATTTAATCGAGTTCAGAGCTTTAAGAAAGAAAAAATTAGAATTAGTTCTCGAATTCACTCAGAGATTTAATAAATTGTATAAGAAAATTTCAGCTGAGGTTAAACCTCCCAACCTACAACAAAGGTGACTTTCGTCGAGTCTCTCAAACCTGAATTTTCCTTACTGTCGAGGGAAAGGAGATCTGCAGACCTCACAAGAATGAAATACAATGCTATAGAAATCGAATCAAATATGATGGCATCAGGAAAATTGAGAGCTAAAGCTAAAACGGGAAATAAAGAAACCAGATGATTCAGTTAACAAGCAGGACCTTCCTGATCTGGGAGGTCTGTGGAAGACAAAATGGATGACATGGAAAAAATAATTAAAGAATTATCAAACAAAATTTTGAGGATGGAATTGGACCAATCTGAAACAGATCAGTTCACTAGGAAATATTTCATAAGAAATCCTAACCCTCAAACCCAAGAAAGACAGATCAAAAGTGAATATCAAAAGATTCAGACCCCTGTTAAAAAAAAAAAATTTATAGGAGGAGATGACATGCAAAGCTTTGAGGAGATAGAGGAAGACATGAATAATATTAGTGATGATGATCAAGAACCTCATTTGACGAGGCAAGACTATGAAAGGTTTTTAGGTGCATAATACTTGTTTAATGATGATAACATAAATGTTACAGAAGATTCTGCTTATCAAGGAATCACCGAAAAAATAATGGTCAAGCTTGAACAAAAGTATAATTTGAGGCCTAGAGATAGAAATGTCACAACTTCCCAACCGAAGAAGATCTTGACGAGAAGTAAAGTGAGTGAGGCATCTCAATTAGTAGTTGAAACATAGACTGCCAAGACAAAAGCAGTTGAAACACAGACTGCCAAGACAAAAGCAATGGAAATTTCGACTGTCAAAACAAAGACATCTGAAACAAAAGCAACACAAACTAATGAAACAAAAAAAGGGAGATAGAGATCCCAACCAGAGAAGCCGAGAAGACAACGGGGAGTTTCAATCTAGAAAATTATATTAATAAAATCAAGATCCCTATACCTCTGGTTGAACTGGCCAAAAACCCTACATATACAAAACAGATTGCCAAAATGATAAATTTTTCGGATATTGAAATTCAAGCAGATGTTATAAATTTAGAAGATGATAAACCGACTATAATGTTTGGTTCGCATTTTGAAAATGCCAGAGATTATGTTGCTCCTTTCTACATCACGCTGACTATGCATGATCATTTGCTCCATAATTGTATGTTAGATTTTGGAGCCTCCCACAATGTGATGCCCAAAGCTATTATGGAAAAATTGAGCCTTGAAATTACCAGACCATACAAAGATCTGTATTCTTTTGATTCAAGAAAATTTAGATGTATGGGTATGATTAAAGATTTAGTGGTTAATATTGCACAACTTCTTGTAAAAAGTATTCTGATGGATGTGGTTGTTGTTGATATCCCTGTAAAATATGGCATGTTGTTATCCAGGTCTTGGGGCGCCAAACTTGGAGGATCCCTTCAACTCGACATGACATACACTACAATCCCGATCTTCAGTGGGCATTTCACTCGCCTGTACAGAGAAACAAGGTTGACATATACTGTAAGTGACCTGCAAAATCTGAATAATTACCCTGTGTATGTCGCTGATTAGGATTTAGGAAACTGTATATTATCTCTTGATGATGATTTATATGAATGTATAGAAGAAAATTGTACAGAAAAATAAAAAATAGAAAAAACAAATAAAAATGTAAATAGTGTTGGAGTTTGGAAAATGTATTCCGATGGTGCTTCATATTGTGAAGGAGAAGGAGCTGGAGTGTTGTTTGTGGCACCTGGAGACGATTTCATTATTCCCTTTTCCTACAGATTACAGTGGGACATCAATTATACAAATAATGTATGTGAATATGAAGCCCTAGTTTTAGGATTAGAGGCTGCCAGGAAGTTATAAATTGAAAATTTGATAGTTTATGGCGATGCGGAATTGATCGTGAAATAGATAAAGAAAAAAAACAAGGCCAAACACCCAAGGTTGAGGTCCTACAAAAATTGTGCCTGGGATCTGATTGAGAATTTTTTCTCATCATTTAATATCCACCATATCCCCAGAATGGAGAATCAACAGGCAAATTCATTGGCCAAAGCAGCCACAACGTTTGTACCTCCTACTGTCCTCAAACTAAAGTATCACATAGAAATGAGGCACAGACCCTCCATACCAAATAATTTTCAACACTGGCAAGTCTTCTAGGATGATGAACAAATCAAGCAATTCCTAGAAATGGTGGATGAATTTTCTGAAATGCATATTGATCAGGAAAATCAGAATGACCCTGCTTGGATTATGCAGGAAGGTTAAGATCCCCAGGAGTTCCAGGATAAGATCGCTAATCACCGAATGTTGGTACTCAAAAATAATCAGATCCCTAAAGGTTTGATTCCTTTGGAAATATTATTCGATCATGATGATATTCCCTTAAATTCTACTTTGCAGCCTCAGCCTGAAGAAGTTGAAGATTGTAACATAGGCACTAAAGAAACTCCTAAGATGGTAAAGATATCTAAATAGCTTCCCCCTAAAATGAAAATTAAATATGCCAATTTACTCAAGCAATACAAGGATGTTTTTTCCTGGTCTTACGGTGAATTAAGAACTTATGACAGCACCATAATTGAACACAAAATTCCCTTAAAACAAGGCGTTAAACCTTTCAGGCAGAAGCTCAGACAAATAAATCCTATACTGTTGCCTGTGATAGAAAAGGAAGTGAAAAAGCTCCTAGATGCAAAGATCATTGTTCTAATTAGATATTCCGAGTGGGTAGCCAATCTGGTTCCGGTCAGGAAGAAAAATAATGAAATCAGACTATGTGTAGATTTTAGAAATTTAAACAAATCGTCTCTCAAAGATAATTATCCATTACCCAAAATGGATCACGTATTGGAAAAAGTGGTCAGAGAAAATATAATTTCTATGATTGATGGATTTTTCAGGATATAATCAAATTGTGGTCCATGAGGATGAAAAATAAAAAACCGCATTCACTACCCCATGGGGTACCTTTATGTATGACAAAATGCCATTCAGTTTGATGAACGTAGGAGCCACTTTCCAACGAGCTATGAACATCGCCTTTGTCAGCGAAAGAGATAATTTTTTTTCATTTATCTTGATGATCTAACCGTGTTTACTAAATCTGACGTAGAGCACTTGATACACCTCAAACATACGTTTGAGAAATGTCAAAAATTTGGTTTGTCTCTGAATCCCAAGAAATCTCACTTTGCAATGCAGGAAGGTAAACTCTTGGGCCACATAGTATCTCGAAATGGAATCAAAATCGACCCGAAAAAGGTTGAAGCTATAGATATTATCAATATTCCTAGGAACAGAAAGGAAATACAAACATTCTTAGGAAAAATTAATTTTTTAAGAAGATTCATCCCAAACTTCTCTGAATTGTAAAATTCATTACAGATATGCTCAAAAAGGACAGAGAGGTCAAATGGACAACCGAAGCTAAAGCTTCATTTGAACGCATCAAGAAAGTTATAGGTGAAGCACCGGTGTTGGCTAGCCCAAATTATGTGAAATAATTCTTGATTTTCTCATTCACCTTCGAACACACCATCACGGTCGTGCTCTTACAAAAAAACGATGAAGGTTTCGAGTAGCCAATAGCGTTTTTTAGTAAAAGTCTCAAAGATGTTGAATTGAAATATGATATATTGGAAAAACAATCACACGCAATGGTAAAGGTCTTCAAATATTTCAAGACTTATGTACTCCATTCTAAGATAATTTCCTATGTACCAACCAACACTGTCAAGTATATATTAGTTCAACCAGATAGTGATGGAAAAAGGGGCCAATGGTTAGCTAAGATTCAGAAATTTGACCTAGAAGTAAGACCGACCAAACTTGTCAAAGGTCAGGGCTTGGCTAAATTACTAGCCAAATCAAATTTTTTGGTACTTGGGATAAATCATCTACAATCTTATGAAGATTTTCTAGACATAGACAAACGTGATGTTACTATACCTCCAACCGAGATCCAAGAAAAAATCTCTTCCTCTACCTAGTATAAAGACATAGTTTCTTACCTTCTAACTCTGAAGTGTCCAAGTGATATGACCCCTTCCAAAGCTAGAACGTTGAAGTTGCACGCAGTAAATTATTGTATCATAGATAGTCAACTATATTGGAAGGATCCTCTGGGATTTTATTGAGTTTTTTAGTAGAATCTGAAACGGAGAAAGTCATAAATGAATTTCATGAAGGGGTGTGTGGAGGGCATCATGCCTAGAGAGAAACAGCCTATAAAATCCTGAGAGATGGATATTATTGGTCAAAATTATTCACTGATGTGAATGCCAAAGTTAGAGCCTGTAACCCCTGCCAACTATTTTTAGGCAAGGAAAAGCTTTCAGCCTTACCTTTGGTCCCAGTCAAAACGAAAGATTTGTTTTAGCAATGGGATTTGGATTTCATTGGTGAAATACATCCATATTCAAGCGCACAACATAAGTGGATTTTGACCGCTACTGATTATTTCACTAAATAGGTGGAGGCCATTCCAACGCGAAACACAATGGATGCAGTGGTGATCAGTTTCTTAGAAGAGAACATTTTGTCAAGATTCGGTTGTCCTCGGAAGATAGTCACTGATAATGCCCAAGATTTCAAATCCATAGCTATGGTAAGTTTTTGTCAAAAGTAAAACATTGTACTAGGAAATTCAATGACCTACCATCCTCAAGGAAATGGATTAGCTGAGTCCTTGAACAAGAGTTTAATCACCATAATTAAAAATGTACTGACTGAAAATAAGAAAGTTCGGCATGTGCATTTGAAGTATGATTTATGGGATAATAGAATGAGCACTAAGAAATCCATCGGAATATCCCCCTTTCAAATGGTATACGGAACCAATGTAGTTCTCCCCATAAATCTTGTTCTGCCTGTAATGAAACTCTGGCAGGATGTTAAGGAAGATCCAAATGACATCACTAGAAGAATAAATCAATTGATAGAAGTCCAACAAAATAGGGTTGAAGTGGATGAGAGACTCAAAAAATATCAGGATAACATGAAAGCCATGTTTGACCAAAAATCTAAAGATAGGTAATTCATCCCTGGTGACCTGGTTCTAAAATGGGATGTCAGGAAGGAAGACTCAGGAAAGCACAAAAAATTTGACCATATCTGGTGTGGACCTTTCAAGGCCACAACTTCTGAGGGAAATAATTCTTTTTTGTTAGAAAATCTCGATGGGAATATCCTTAATTCCCCTATCAATGGGCGTTACCTGAAGCATTTCATGTAGTAACCATATTTTGAACTCCTATTGTACATACCGGTTTGATTTTCACATTTTTGTTTACAATTTTTCATTTCTTCGTTAAGTCCTTACTTTCACTGTAAATAAAAATAGGTTTGTCGATTTCATAAAAACAAAAATATAAAAATAAATAACACATAGAGTTTCGATATACAGAAGTTCCTGACATCCCTCATGTTTATTTTCATTGCAGGATACTTGCTGATAGTCGAGAGATAAGTTGTATCAGAAATCGATGCTCACATTTCAAAACATTGTCTTTCTCTCGAAATAGGTGATAAATAGATAGTTTATTTGGTTGAAAATATAGAGAAAATCTTAGGTATGAACTTCTTCCCTACTGACCCAAGTTAAATTTTCAGGGATATATCACTAGGTATGACAGAAGTTTCATCCATACAAATGTTGTCAACTAATCTACAACCAGAGGAACATAAAATTTCGTTTTAATTCTCAAGATTTTTCTCTGGATCAAATAAAATAAAATCAAATAAAAAAATGAAATAAAATTTATAATAATAAAGTAATAAATAAAAAGACTTTAAAGAAAAGAATTTGAGAATCCATAAGTAGAGTCGCATAGGGATGACCATTTTCATGATAGAACATCTGAATCCTCTTTCTATTTTTCCTGCTTATCTTCGAGCTGTATTTTCCTATGATTCTAAATATATTTTCTTGATCTTCATGGAGGAAAAAGGACTTCACTTTGACTCTGAAAGCTCATAAATAACTCTGCAACATGAGAATAGAAAAAAATATTTATGATTCCTCTGACTTTAACTAAAATAAAGTATGTTTGGGCTAATCCTAACTACTTTAGCTTTTCTAACAGATTTAGACTGATTAGTTTCGCTCAAGGAAAGTCCCTGGAAAATAAAAGTTCCCCTTGAAAACTTCCTATAAGCGAAGGTGTTTTGAAGGCCAGAAGAAGATTAGTCCAGAGTAATCAAAGTGAGTTAACAGACCTTTGATGCTAAATTATAAATAGATGTCATCCCTGGTATATTGTATACAAATTGATTTCCCCCACTTCATGTTTTAAAAAATATAAGAGAGATGGTGAAAGGAAATTCATAAAATGATTGCTCCCATCTAGTCCAAAAAGAGATGATGAAAGGACATTCATTAAATGATTTCCCTCATCTTGGAATTTAAATGAAAAATTACTGATTGAAGTGGTGAAAGGAAATTCAATATGGGCATTAGATAGCTTCACGGGGGTACTGAACAGGCTCGCTGGCAGTGGATAAATGTCTATGATATCTGCGAGGATGTTATACACGTATTATAATGCACTCTGGTAACTAGTTATCTTTTAGGCTAGATATACATTCTAAGCCAACATGGAACTCCCTGACTAAAACATTAAAATTACCTTGCCTTGATGCGAACAAAATCTAACAGAATCTGATAGATCAGTTAAGGTTGTTTTGATTATCTTAAGCAAATCTAAAAATAGTTTTAAGAAAAGGAATCCATTAATAAGCCTAAACTCGAGATCGATGAATGGTTAAGTTTTGAAAGTTTTCAGAGATATGGATAAAGTCCAAAGTCCGTCTGTGTGTCCTTTTTCAGAACGTGTTTCACAGAAATGCAATAATGACTCCATTTACCCAATAAAGGCTACTTGGTCTACTGTTCTTCTATGTCTCACAGGGAGATGAGATCCCTAGATGGAGCCTATGTTGGAACACATAAATAGTTATAAAACTTTAGACTTTAATAGATTTCATTGTCATTTAAATAAAAACAGTGCACACTTAATTCTCACCGTTGATGAAGTCTCCCATTAAATCAAACGATCCTAATCTCTTAAGAATTATTAAGCCGCCTACTCGTTAACGAGTCAAATAACTAAAATTCTACATTCGAGAAATCAGGTTTTGGAGCTTCACAATGCAGGCATTTCAACATAAACCAATTCCAAAGTCTTGATAGCTGAAATCACGAAATCGTCTTAACCAACTTAATTAAGAATTAAGAATGATTAACAGTTAATTAATCATGTCGCAATTTTGCATTTCAAGAATCCTGCATGCAACGACTATCAAAGACCTAATAACCGAAGTCATGAAATTGTCTTAAAGCATTAAACCAGATTAATTGATAATTAAAAATGACTAACGATTAATTAATCATATCGCGATTTCGTGTTTCAAATATCCTTCCTCAAAAGACTTTCAAAGTCCAGATAGCCGAAATCGCGAAGTTGTCTTAGGTTGATCACAATTATTTAAAGGGGTTAAACATGATTAAAGTTAATTAATCACATCACGATTTCGTGTTTCTGGGATTACACCTTGAAATGTCATAAGATATCCCAATATCCGAAGTCACGAAATTTTCTTAACGATAAGTGTGATTAACTGACACATTAACGATGATTATCATGTAATTAATCTTTCGCTAAATAATGACTCGGATAAATTCAAATTGCATCTGTGCTTTTCCCGAAAATTAATGACATTAATAATTGATTTACGACAATCATTCCAAGTGCGATCCTAGACCACCGCCAAAATCTTATTCATTAAGGAAAAGTAAATTCTTCATCAATAGAAGTATTGGCAAATCGACGCAATTAAAGGAAAAAGATATTGAATTTCAAATTTCATTGTGCGTTTTCACTAAGTAGTAAGTTTTCAAGGTAATAAACTTTATTCATATCTCATGACAGATATCAAAGCTCTGAGACCCGATACCATGCCTCCTCGAAAAGAAACTAAAGTGCCTGATGAAGGATCGAGCTAGAACATATATATCCTCTCCGACACCTTGCCCAGAAACATAGATGTTGTTAAATCCTAGACGCAAGTGTTCAATATTCTGCTATATGAATTGGTCAATTTCCTGAACGACTCAGGTGATGATGAGATGGAGGACCTAGCTACCAAATACAAAATTGTTTCCTAGTCAGAACTACATAAGATAGCGACGAGATATAGGCTCTTGCCCTACAACGATATGATCGGTTGGGCATTGGAGAATGTGGATATCCCTACCAGAACCATTTTCAATTCAAAAAAGGTTGTAGTTGGGTCTTTCAGGCTAGAAAATCTACAGGTGATGTACAATTTGTCTCTGGTATCCAATTTCGTTTACAATGCCAGTTTCCTAGTAGACTTTAACAAGAAGGAATGTGACCAATACGGAAAAAACCTTCCCGATTTAATTAAAGACTGGTACTCTCACCCCGAGAATTTCAAAGCCAATTCCCATGGTATATACCCAGTTGATGTAGTATAACCTCACATAATGTACATATCAATGATGATGTGTAGACTCTACGGGAAGGAAAACACAACCCATTTCTTTTTACCGTGGGTACCTATTATACACTCAGTAGCAGAGGGATATTCTTTTGATTGGGCCAAGATATTGTCAGACAGTTTGGTTCAACAGATTGCAAGATATTAGTTACTAAGATCTAAGGGGCAACCGACCCAATTTTTCATGCCAGCTTATATTATGGACGTCGTCTATTTTATGACACCTTTTCTATTGATTGGTTGGAGCCGGACTCCAAGTAGTGTTGAACCCATACATATTTATCATTCAAAGCTTTGGAAAGACAAGGAAAAAGATTTATTTTATGAAATCTGCAACTAGGTGGTGGTGTCAATGCACACTGCTATATATGGTTACCCACCTCCCAAAATTTGCGACAAAATTGTGACTAATCTGGGCAAGATAGCAGACTGGTACATCAAGGAGCATTTCTCCTATATTAGGGTTTTTGGCTGTTCGGTTCCTCCACATGATCTGCCTCTATTTTTACCATATCGCTTGGTGTGTCATGAAGTATCACATCAAACTGCGCATGGGGTAATTAGCAAGGAGATGAAAGAAGTACAAAAGAAGGCATGGTACGTTTTTCCTGTGCAAATTGGTACATTTTCTCTGCTAGACTTCGGCCATTCGAAAGTAGAAGTCGTGGCCCTGGAAGAAATCAAGTTGGTTGATATTGAATTTAAGAAGCACGATCCGCAGAAGATCATAGGTAACCACATGGCCAAATGCAATCTAAAAAGATATGAACATGAGGATTCTCCTCGTGATGAAATATTCCGAGGAGCGAGGTCCTATCAAGAGGTTTTGGATCGAATTCAAGATCTAACACCAGATAAAATGGATGAGGTTTATAATTTCCAGAAACATCAAAGAAATGGCCTCCCCAAATTATTGCAAGGGGAAATCCCGACACCTCTAGCCACATAGCAAATGGAGACCCAAGGGTTATAAATACAGAGCTCTAGTGGACAGGATGCTCGAGAAAATTTGGAGGAAACTCAGACCTTGATAGAGAAGGCAAAAGAAAATCCATAGTCCACATCGGGTAAACCAGCAACTAACACAGACGAGAAGCAGACATCCACTGAGATAGGTAGTCCTATCAAATCTGTCACACCTCTACAGTTCAGTAGAGGGAACTTGATGGCTGAAGTTGTATTCATAGGAGACCTTAGACCTATTTCATGGGCAGAGATGCCTCCTTCGGAATTCTTCTTCAGTAAGAAGAGAAGGGTTGTGGTAAAGAGAGAAACACATAAGAAGGAGGGTGAAACTGTTAAAATACACAGGGTGTTATTATATTTGCATGCCCTAGAAGAAGAAGAATTCACTACAGAGGTCGCAGGCTCACTGGGAGATTTTGCAACAACAAACCAGTTTTCAGTGAGCAGCCCGAAGGAGAAGTTGAAGAAGAAAGATATGTTGATAGGAAAATTGCAAAATCAAATGAAAATAGTGGAGCAGAATGTCAGGAGTGAGATCAACAAGGAAGTCCAGCAGCTCAAATCCAGTCTTGATGAGATGCAGAAAAAGTCACAGACAACAATGAATTAGTCAGACAGCTGTAAGCGAAGGTAAGCTTAACCGAAAAAGAGGTAGTGGATATATCAGATTTACAAACCCAAACTCTAGAGGTACATAAGGAACTGGAATCGGCGCAGCGGAGCCTTTTTAATAAGGTGGAAGCTATCCAAAATCATTTTCGGGTGGTAAATCAATCCTTAGATAACATTTGTTTAAGAGAGCGAGAAGCTATTGCTGCTCGGGCCACTTTCCAGGAAGCGGTTGTGTTGTCGGCTAGAAAAGGAGTGCCTGAGGTTTCCAGGTTGTCTGTTTCAGAACAAGATGGAGGCGATATAATACTCAAGACCTGGGAAGCCAATATAGTTGAAGGTAAAAATATGGTTAAAGAAGTCAAAGAGGCTTGTGAAGAAGCTTTTCAATTACTCAACAAAGAGTCATTAGGCCTCAGAAAATATGATATCTCTGAAATACTAGGACAAGTTGATATAGCCAAACATCAACTTAATATCAAGACAAACATGGAAGAGGCTCAGGCTGAAATATTGCTATTAAAACATATTGATATTACTCAGATAGATAGATGGATGGTGTAATATATTAGATATAAAAAGTATGCAGAACAGAAATAAAATGCTAGAAATGGAAGAATAACAGTAATATAACCAGCATAATCTCCACAATAACACAGAAATGATATAAGAACAACAACATAAAAAACACTTTGATTCAAAAAGAAATGTTCACGGGCCTCTTCGAGGGGGAAACCTCCAGTCTAGTAGCGCTCTGTTACAATAATCTCCAAGCTAGGGTTTGCATATCCTCGACCCTTATTTATACTAAATATGTCTATCAAGAGAAGCATCTAGAGGAAGATCCTTCTAGAAGCGTAAGCTTCTATTAGGTCTTCTTACATCTTCCTTAGTCTATTTTATTGAAAGGCCTTATTAATATTGACCTTTATTACATCTGAATATATTGATCTACCTATGTGCGGGTTAGGACCCTAACATGTCCTCCCCCTTAAAAACAACCTTGTCCTCAAGGCTTGAGATGTGGAAATTGCTGCAGAATGGTAGTCTGTTCCCAAGTGGCATCTGTTGGAGTCGTATCTTTCCACTGAAGTAGCACTTCCTTGATGGTTCTCTGACGCAGGCGAT